>JAAGNO010001432.1:0-19732 GCA_033439905.1 Ceryle rudis | reverse complement strand
CGGGGTGGGGCGCGAGGGGTGGGAGGGGGGTGGATGGGGCGGCGGGGGTGACGTGTGGGGGGGGGGGGGGGGGGGGGTGGGGGGGGCTGGGGGGGGACAAGGGGTGGGGGGGGGGGGGAGGGGGAAATTGAGGAAAGGCATAGGGAAGCTTGGCTGGGGAGGAGGGCTCGGGCCTGGACAGGGGTGAGGAGATGGAAAATGAGGGAAGGGGAGAGGCCTGGAGGCAGGTGGGAGCTTGTCGGGGAGAGGTGTGGCAGAGGAGGTTGGGTTTGAGACAGGGCAGCTGGGGTCAGGATACCCGGCTGAGTGGAGCTGCCTCCCTGGCCGGGAACAGCTCAGCTATGGGCGATAATCCCAGGAGGTGGTAGGTGTCTGCTGGTGCGAGCTCTTGTGCAACTGGCCTGACCAAATGGGTGCGTTTCAGACTGTCTGCCCTTCGATGGACTGTCTGTAGTTTATGGCGGGGGGGTGGGGGGGGCAAAAAAAATTAAAATCTCCCAGACCGAGCCCATGGCCTCCTGAGGTGTAGTCTTGGCTCTCGGTGGTGGGTTTTGAACTTGGTAGGGTGTTGAGCCCTTGTGTGCTTTGGTGTCTCCATCTATGAACTCGAGATAACAGTTGGCTTCAAGCAGGGATTAATTATCGCATCTTGTAGTCACGTATTTGTTTATTTGTTTTTACTATAGATTACAGCTGGAGGAATTCTAAACAGTCCACCTCCCCTTGTCATGGTGTTTAAGTGCATTGTGCTCCTGTCTGAACAGAGGAAATCACTGAGGTCAGTCTCCCTGTGTTTATAGTTGCTTTCCCTTTCAGAAGTATGGGGACAAGGAATCATCAAAATAACAACTTGTACTGACATCCTGATAATAAATTAATAGAAACCGTTACATAAGACACCAAGTTTTTAAAGCGTATGTTTGTACAGATTGCTTCCACTTTTCAATTCAGGATTGCATCTGAAGGGATGGTGTTCTCAGTTATAAAGTACCCTCCAGATACTCACAGGTTTGTGGTGTCCCCAGTGTGAAATAGTGTAACTCTGTAAATTACTGATATCACTGGAAAAAAACAAGCCAAACAAAGTTCCTTCCGATTTTCCTACAAACTAACAGCTATTTTGTACCATAAGAAGGCTTTGTATCCAGCAGGCATTGAGGATGATACTGGATACTATTGGTCTGAACTTTGCACTTGCCTTTAGATGAGCAGAGCTACTGGGGACTATTTAACCTGGGATAGGGGAAACCTGAGGAAAGCTGAGGACAGAGGTTGGCTGTAATAGTTGTGGACCACATCTAGAGTTTCGCCAACTTGTCACATAGTGGTCTGATACTTTGCCTTTTTAAATCCCAGTAGGAAAAGTAATACAAACGTGGATCACTTCAAACATATGTTGTTTTAAGTATTGGGAGAGGCGAACTAAAGGTTTATCTGATTATCGCAACCTTGAAGTTGGCAGCTACGACAGGAAACTTGGTTTCATTCATCTGCCAAAGATATTTGTAGCATATCGTTTGACAAGTTAAAAGGCTTTTTTGTAATGGCATAAAAATAAAACCATCCACTTTCTGAAACTACAGTTTGTCTTCTAAAATAATACGGCTTTGGAGGCACACTTCTGGGGAAATTAAGGACATACTCGAAAGGTAAATATTTGTATTTTCAAATGTTACAACAATGGTGTTTAACATGAGTCTGCTCAGCGTGGCCTGTCAATATAAATTTGTTCTCGTACTTGTTTTGTCAAATTAGCAGGTATAGTTTGCCTTCGCAGCTGGGAGAACTAAATGGAGCAGTAAGAGGGAGTGATCTGCCTGTGGGGTCATAAGGCAGAACTGAGAATCAGATTCTTCTGAATCTTGATCTTGTATTTCTTGCTGCAGTCAAATTGCCTTTAAAATTCATGAGTTATGAGACTAAAAGCTTCAGTTGGTGGGGTTCGTGGAGCTAACCCAGCAAACACCAGTGGAGAGTCTGGGCCTCTGCTCTTTGTGTTACATGTCTAAAAAGATGATGATAGCTTTAGGTAAAAATCCTTAGTCTCAAATGGTGGCTGCAGAAAGTCTGCTGAAATTCTGAAGGGACAGGCGATATGAAAACTACGATTTATTGTCAACAGCTAAATGAAACGGGCACCTTTATTGTGCTTTTCTAGCCCTGCGCTGTTAGGCATTCTCTTGCTGCCTTCTCAGGTGATGGCAGTAAGCATCTATGCAGTCAGTTTAGCTTAGTTTGCTAATTTCCCAATACAAATTTAGTTCATTTAAAGAGGAGCTAAACAGGTTTGTGTACGTCTGCACCTGGGATTTACAGGAGTCTATCGGATAGCTATAGCCAAAGTTAATTCTATCTGAAGGAGGAGCTAGGACATCAATAAATAAAAACTACAAATTGCCTAGCTGTTCAGCTGGCAGGCAGGACTGGTTTCAGCACATTGTTCCCAGAGTGCTGCTACAGAGCTGGTCCTGGGGTAGTCCCACACGACAATCCAGTGTAGACAGGACCTTTAAGAGCATGCATCAGCACTCCATAATATTGTAGGAGAGGAAGTAGAGAACAATACTGTGTCCAACGGAAACTGTGGCAAGAATTTATTCAAGGCACATTGTAATTACTCAAGCTGGGAATTTGGCCAGGACATTGGGGTTAACACCCCTACTTCTTTAGAAGTGTCATAGTTTATTTTTTTTAATGACTTTAAGTGATGAGAAGCTTGGCTTTCTGTCTCAGCAGAACGGCAACACCTCTAGCAGTATAAACTTCTTACAGCAGCGCAAAGGTGCTGGTTCAGCGCTAACTCGGAGTAGTGATGGGGCCTAGTACAGTAATCATTGCTTTATAAATACTTTGAGGAGATAAGGAAGATAAGTGTGATTAGGGCAGAGTTTCAGCTGCCGTAATCACAGCCATATCTTCCTTCGCCTTCAATCCGCATGCTGCTTTTATCTGACCATTTTTAAGTGAACAATTTTGAGTTTTAGAATAAGTCACAGAACTCGAACCATGAAATTTAGTTAGTAATTATGATAGCAGTTATGAATGGCAGTTGTCACTACTTTTATTGTAGGAAATGTCATCATACAAGCAAAATGTGATGTAGCCAAATTACATCGCTTAGGGGTTTTTAATTCTTTCATGGCATTGAGATTTTTGGAATGTTTTCTTTGTATGTACAACCTACCGATTTAAAAAATACCTTTCAGCTTGTTCTGTTTGCAGAGAACAAAAGCACTTGCGTGCTTTAGTGTGTGACTAGCTGGGAAATGCCCAAGTGAGGAACTGTTTTGCTTCTGCTAGCTCATGAAACCTGCTGTCATTCCTACAGTCTAGTTGGGGCCATTATTATGGGTTACAGGGTTATACAGGAAAAACATGTTCTAGAGAAAGGCTGGTCAAAAATAAACGAGGTAGAGTCTTCCAGGTTGTTGTAATCTGGGTTTGTATCAGTGAGGTAAACGCTTCAGTACAGTCACTGAGATGAGGATGCTGTGTCCAACTGTGTCCCTCTGACAGTTTGTGTCGTGGTGACAAAAATGAAGCAATACTGATATAATACAAAAGCAGTTATGTAATAACATGTCAACAATAATAATACTCTGCTCTTCTGTCTTACCTCTTATTAGATAAATGAACATGTTCCTTGCTGTGCACTTATGATTGTCCCATGAGTCAAGGGAGTGGTTTTATCTATTAAGAAATGGGGAAACAGTGGCACAAGAAGTAGTGCTTGCAAGGTCATATGGGAAATTAGTGTCAGAGGCATAAACAGAATCTCAGCCTTCTGATTGTCCCACTCTGCCCTCTGGGCAGCCAGTCAAAAGTGGAAAAGTGTCTTTTGCATCTGACTCAACAGCTTTTCCTTCCTCAGCAACTGCCATGCTGGGCAATTACAAATAAATGCCAGTAGGTCATTTCCACCTGAGTCAAACAGGTTTCCAAGGGACTCTAGGTAGGCAAGTCCTCTGCTGGTGAGGGCTTCTCGATGGATCTTTGCAAGGGTTTGGCTTTGAAATATTTTCAGAACTTAGGAAAAAAATTCTCTCTGCCAGATGAGCACTTGTTCTGGTTACTTTCAGGGTCTTTAATACATGTTTCCCAGGGACACACAGGATTTTTTTTTTTACCCTTCTTTGCAAGATAATAAGAAGCTGATTAAGCTGTAATTTTTCAGGTGGTTTTCATACATAGCTTATAACATACATGCCAAATTGATGCTAGGAAGTGCTTCTAGAACATCAGCACAGTGTCGTGTGACCAATGCAATGCACAATGCATTCATTGCATTTTGATAGATTGGATGCTTAAAGATAACTGGGCTATCAGGGTGTCTCTTAAACACAGTCATAGATAACAATGTTCTTGACTCCCTTTTAACAGCAAAATCAAAATAACTGTTTTTTCCAGGCTGTGACAACAGAATATAAGGAGGGTTTGTTTGTGTAGCTCGGGTCTTTTCCCAACAGCAGGGCTGAAGAGGGTTTTACTCTGGTGTTGGTTCAAAATGGCTGGAATGGGCAGCAAGGATTAGTATTGGGGAGGCCTTGACCTTGGTAAGTGACTGATGGAAAGAAGCAGCACAGAAGAGGCTTCTGTCTTGGCTCTGGTCCTTGGATGGATGAGGAAGAGGCCTTTGGCAGAAAAGGGTGAAAGGTGACTAATAATGTGAAACTGGGAGGAAACTCATAGTTATGCAATCTCCAGGTGACTTTCTTTCTCTGAGAAGACACCGTTTGTTAGTTGTCCCACTGGCATTTGCCACTCACACTGTCTTCTGAATAGAAATCTTAATTATTTCTCTGCTTGACTTAGGAAGCTAAATTAAGTTTCATAGCAATGAAAATACAACAGCACCTTATTTCTTTGTTCTCCCTCTACAGAATTTCTTCTAGATTTACTTTGCCTTTTCCCTTTCTTAATGGTTCTTTTTCTGGCTGTCTAGTAGTTTAGCCAAAACAAAGAAACTTTTTCCACTGTCATGCACTCAGTCCCCATATCTCATTTGTTCCGTGGCTTTCTGTGTCCTTCTCGCCACACTTCCAAAACTTCCATGGGCAAGCTCCACAGAATTTTGCTGCGGCAGTTCAGGATGTGGCTGTTGTCTGGCCTAGCCCTTCTCCACAGGTTTCCCCCCACTGCAGCAGAGCCAGCAGACGAGAGTTTGTGCTGTGCCTGCCCCTGCTGGGTTACAGTTAGGTATCTTAACTCAAAGCCAAACCTAACAAACTGGCCTTTGTGCTGGACTGGCTGGTGTACAGCCCCTGGTACTGGTTGTAGCCTCTGGAAGAGCAGCTTGATGGAGATGATAAAGTGCTGGAGCAAGAGATGATGGAAGTCCTCTGAGTACCCTTGGTTTCCTTATTGATATGGTGGCTTTCCCAGTGATCTGCAACGCATACCTCTGCTGTTGACCCCATCTGGATCTTGTTCCTCCATTTTATAGGTAAAGCACACTTTGCATAGTTGTCAACATACTCTAAGGAACTGATTCTTATTATAATAGGTAAAACTATTGTGAAAATGTGGCCTTGCTTTTCAGCAGTTCTGCAGTCACCTATCTCTGAGACATTGTGTTCCACTCTTGAATAAGATTCTAGACCAGAAAAAGAGTTAGACTGCATAGAGATTAACAGATCTGTTGTTAGTATCTCTGGCTACTGCAGCATGACTCACCCATCAGTGCTTGTCAGTGTCTGGTGTGACCTCATTGAAAGCTTCAACATCTCATATGTGAAGGCAGGTTGTAATCCAGTGTGGGAATCCTAAATAGGTGGAGAATGAAGTTCTGAGACTGTGATAATGCATATATCATAAACATCCCCCTGATATGCCCTCACCAGAAATACTTGGATTTCTGAGGGTCTCTTAATGCTAGATCTGCCTTGCCCATGCTTCTAGTAAAAAAAAAAAAAACCACCTGTAACTACCTGGGACAAAGAGAAACCAGTGCTAGTGGGAAAACTTCAGAGTGGATGGGACAGGTCAGGGAAGAGATCTTCTTTTATTTTCAAGGAAGAGCTAAAGATTCCTTTTTATTTATCACAGCTTGTAGAGGCTTTCTCTTTTCTCCCCCCACCTGTATCGGTACGTAGGGCTTTTGGTATGCTGGTTGAAGGAGACGGGAGAGAACAGCAAGAGGGGCTATAATAAAGGGAGCAGATGAGTGAATTAGCATTTGGTACCTTGAGACAAAGTGGGAGGCAAGAGGAGTTTAGAAATCAGATGGTTCTCTTCAGCTGGTGCTTGCTGAGTAAATATGAAGCTTGTGCTCAGTGCCTCTACTTCCTTCCCATGGGCTGTTCCACACTAGCAGGTACTAGCAATGCTGCTCAGTTTAAGCTGAGCCAGCTGCTAGAATTTTAGTTGCAGAATCCATATGTAGTAAGACACGGTGGAAGTTACTGTCCTCTCACGTGCTGCAGAGGCAGCTTTTAGCCTCTGAAAGCACAAGGCTGGTGTTGTGCCACTGGTATCTGCTGCCACTTGAACACTTAGCTGAAAGTGAAATCCTTGGTCTGTCTGCTGTCCTTAGGATATGTGAATGTCTGTTCTTATTTTGCTACAGGTGATTTCGGTACGTGGCAAAGTTGTCAGTGCCAACCTACCAGCTTTATCCCTATGCAGCAATGGTTGCTGCCTCTTGGCTTCCCCAACCCAATGACCTCAAAGCTGCTGCTCTTTGCTGGCTCCAGTGAGGAACCCAGAGCCTGGAACCCTCTGAGAATGCAAGGATCTTCCAGGAGATCTCTGCTTCAGTGGATCACTGTGCAATCCCCTAATTCTTGTGACAGCAGCTTCTTATGGAGCCCTCAGAAAAGTAAAGGGCGTCTGGTATGGCAGGACAGGGAGACACTCTGCTTTTACCGTCCTGGTGACACCTTAGGAAGTGCAATGGAGCTGCACTGTCACAAAGCAGTTGATAACTTTGCAGAACTCACTGTGTCCCGGGCTGTGCTGTGGGATGGACCCTGGTACCTGTCTAAATGTAGTTCTGTCCCTTCTGGAGACCTGCTCTTCTGATCCAGATTCTTACCAGGCGAGTTTGTTCTTACCCTTTGCCGCAGGTGGATTTCTGCATGCCTTAATTTTTTTCTTGAGATGGGGAACATGGATTTTATTTTTGGGATCTGAGCAAATTCATTTTAGATTCTGGCCTTTCTTTAAGGAAGGCATAGAAGGTCATGGAGCAGAGGCATGCATGTGATATTTTTTTTTAAGGAGGAAATAGGCAGCCTTATGCCTTTTCATCCATGATTTCTCAGCATCAAGATCATCCAGGTATTATCTGCATAGCTGTTTTGTGAATGCAGGGTGAAGTAAGTTGATGGCTCTGCCCAGTTTCTAGTAGAGAGATGTGCACATACACAGTACAGCTTATTCTCAAAATTAATGTCTGATGCTTTTTGCACAGAGGCCAAGGCCTAAATGAAATTTTGAGACTGAGCATGTTTTCCCTGGATGACCGGAGGGATATGCAACATGATGTACTGGTGGGCAAGATACGGAAGCCCCACAGCAGTGCTGTCCACGCTGCATGTATGTCCATGCATGTGTTGGGCTAAATGATAGATCTGGTATCTGGCATCCTATTGCTTGATTTGCATCTTAATTTTTAGTATCTTGACAGACATTTCTTTCCCATACTGAAGCATAGATCGGGCCCTAGTAGAGTCCTGCTCTTATCCCAGGCTCAATCTCACTGCTGCTCCCTGTGTTCATCTGGAAACGGACAGACACCATTTGTGACTGCCTGAATATCCTGAGTCACCGATTCCCAGCTGGCCTGTGTGCTGCAGTTTTCATTTCTTCCTTTACGACTGCACTCCCTAGAGGAGACTGGGAACAATTGCAGCTGTCAGCTAAAGCCTTCTGCCCAGGTCTGTGGGCTGAGCTGCCTATGGTTTGTCTGTATGTCTGGTGTTTCCATACCAGAAAACAGAACAGAGGTAGGAATATTAAAAATATATTTTCTGTATATTTACTAGTAAAATATCTGCATTGTGGAGAATGTCCACAATAGAATGTCTAAATTAAGTAACTGGTGGAGAGAAGTGACGATTCCAGTAATGCTCTCACAGTCAGGAAGTTGTGTGAACATGGATGAAACCTCAGGAGCTAGGCAGGTAAACTATTAACTCCTACACTAGCAATGCTCTGCTGGTAGGAGCTTTGGGCCCCTCGTGCGGGAGCTGACAGGTAACTGGTCTGTTCATGCTGTGTTTGTTATACCCTCCTTATGCAGTGTCCCAGAGCAAGGCTGCTGAGGCTCAGTAGGGAAAGACTGCAACATGTTGGGATGTTATTTCATCTCCCCAAAATGTTTTCACTATGTAATGCTTGCTGCTAGACTTGTGCATAGCTCTGGGGGTAGCTGAAACGCAAAACACTTCATTGAGCTTTTTGACCCAACAGGGCTTGACGTATTGCTGCTGGACACGTCTCTGTGTCTGATCTGAGCTGTGGCAGTTCCATTCTGTCCAGCTAAAATAGCATATTAATATTATGCTGTCCATGTCATTTCTACTTATTGACCAAAAAGTTAAAATCTCACTAAGCTACTTCTAATTTACATGTCATAAAATATTAATGGTCGTCCAACTTCACTGGCATGAAGATTGCAACATCTATAACACAGACAGATTAATGCTTGAATGAGATAAACCAGCTCCTGCTGAAATACCCAGTGAAATGCAGTGATGCTCTGTAAATCAAACCTTTGTTTGCAACAGGTTGTCAGTTTTCCTGGGACAGTCCATCCTGTGAGCAGACACCAGTCCTGCTGTGGAGAAATGTGGGTTGTGCTGGCTCATGAAAACAGGTGCATGTTGCGTCAGTAGAGTAAGGAGTGGCTCACCTTAGGAGCAGGGTGGAGGTTTTGGTGTGAGAGCTGTTGAAGAACCCTCAGAAGAAAGTTGTGGGGAAAATACATGAGCCAGACGTTGACATCTGATTTGATGAAATTCTGGCCCCTGCATGAGGGGCTTGTCCCAAATGAGATAGTGGTATTAACAGTTGTGTGCCTGTCTGAAGTGTCTTGGGGAAGAACGTGCTATAGCTGAAGACAGCAAGAGTCCTCAGAGGAGTATTCAGTCCTAAGAGGAGTTTTCTGGGGAGAGGTGGCTGACAACTGTTCAAAACCTTGCATGTACAGTTACTTGCTTGTTCATCTTTTGTAGATCTGACTTATCTGTCCCTGTCCTAAATAAACACACTAGTTTCAGTATTTTGTCTCTCTTCTCATTTACCTCGTATTTCATATCCTTCAAGCTTCCTTTTGTATCTTTGGGCCTAATTTTGTGAAATGCAGTTGCTTTGGCTTCTGCTCTGCCTGTGCTTTGCACCTGCTACATAGCTCCAGCAAACTTGGCAACCAACCCTTGGGCACTCCAGAGAAAACAACTGTCTAGACCAGACCCTTCTGCCCGATGCCCTGGATGTACCCCAGAGCTCCTGGGCATTGGTCTGTATTCAGAACAACATGTTGCTATGCAAATGGTTCCTTTCTGCTCCTCCTACCTCCATCGAGTTATGTGCACCTGATTTCTTAGGCCTAATGTTTATTGATTTCTTGCAAAGGTCTGATGCAAAGGAAGGTGGATAAAATCTTTTCTGGTGTCTTGGTGGGCTTGTACCTGTCTCCTCCTATGGAGTGAGGCAAATGGGAGTGAGGGAGCCCACAGAACAAACAGCATCTTCTGCAGACCAGGAAACAGGGTGAGCTGGAGGCACTGTGGAGGCCCTATAGAACCTCTGGTATCCAGCAGAATGCAGGAAGATGTTTTTGGGGTTTTTTTTTTAGCAACACAAAGCTGAGAAGTCAAAATCTTGTGTAGAGTCCTATGGTATAGGAAGGACAGAGCAGCCTCAGTGCAGTCACAAGCTGTTCTCATTCACAGTTAAAGCCCCTGTTGCCCTGGGCAAACACCAAGCCTGTCAGTGTCCTGCAGCTTACCATACAGAGATGTGACCAAAATAGCCCCACAACTTTACAACGTGGCTAAAAATAGCTTGCAGGTCAGCTTTTTTTCTTAGAGGTAGTGGTGACATCAGTGGGAGAACACTCTTGCTGCTGTTCAGTGCAGGTAGAACTGGGCAAATACAAGGGGAACAGCAGCAGTTGAATTAGCTAAGCAGCCTTGAGTGATGAAAGATGATAAGGGGTAGGAAAGGACTAGAAAGGTGCAGCAAGAGAGCTGGACAAAGCATCGGGTCTGGGCAGACCCTCTGCCATTGACCAGTTAGTGTGGTTAGACACAGATGACTTCTCCCGAGGTTTTATTTCCATGCTGTCCAAGAGGCACTGGTCTGGTCATTTCATTGTGGCCTGTGTCAGGATGTGTCACTGGGCTGGTCAGCCAACAGCAGCTGTTTCTTGCTTCTTATTTCCAGATAGTGAAGGCAGCCCATGACATCACCTCTGGCCAGTGGCACATCAGAGGCTATGGCTGTGGCAATGTCAAGTGTCTTTTGCTGTGGCCATTCAACCAATGAGTTGATCTTTTATGGTGTGATTTGCACGTGGAGAAATCTGGATGGCCCTTAGTTTTAGAGGGATTTCAGTATTTGTTCTTGGGCCAAAAAAAAAAAAGCTTGTTTTTCTGGGGCTGGACTGTCTGTTGTTGTAAAGCATTACATTTTCCCAAAGAAGCAGAGCTGCTCATCATGATCCTCGGAGTTTTAGTCTCTGTTGTGTATACTGTCTGGCCACGGAGATAAGTCTCAGCCAAGTTTGGCAGTTAAGTGCCTGATCTGAAATGTTACAGGAATCTAATGTAGGTTACGCGAGGTTTGCCATGCCTGCAGTCGCCTGAGTGGCTGAGGGAAATGTACTGCAGCACACAATTTCCTTTGTGCTGCAGGTTGCATGCAGAGTGATTTTTATGGTGCTGAATGAGAGGAAGGAGGTGACAAAATTGTGAAACATTGAGGCTGGGTCATTATTGTCAGACGAGGACAGAGTCCTGCAGCCAGTCAGATGTGACGGAACGCACTTGCTGATGCTGCTACCAGGAAGCTTGAGAGAAATGTGACTGAATGACAGCAGTGCGCATGTGCCTGTGGAGGAAGGAGGCTATCTGCAAGCTCTTGCAATGCTTTTCTCTGCCCAGCAACATCCTTTCCTTGTCTTCTTATGCAGCCGTTCTGCATTTATGATCCGAGGTATTCTTCATATAGAATCTGAGCCACCTTCATTGTAACAGCAGTTGTCTGAGGGAAAGGACAGCCAGGACCTCAGGTTTGCTTGGAGTAAGTGCAATAAATAGGGCAAAAGTACTATAGTTACTGTTCTCTTACACTAATGTGAGAGCCTTCTAGGACTTCTGTGGTTCTGTGATCAGCCCCAGGCTCCACCTATGCAAAATGTCTTATATTGCCTTGAAAGAGGGAGACTTCAGCCAAATCCATCTCCAAATTTACAAGTATGGAGAGAATTCTGGGCAAGATCAGCAAGATCATTTGATGCACAGCTAAGCTGAGCTGAAAGTAAGCTGCCAATAAAAAAAGGAAGCTCTGCATCCCCAGCTGTGTGCTTCTAGTGCTTTTTGAAGCTATAAACCACCATGATTGCAGGCTGTAGTTAGACTAGGGTGTAGGTAAAGTCAACTCAATACCACTCCCATGACCATTTAGCACAATCATTTCTGAGCACTGCAATACAGCTCTCTCCACAGCCTGCCCCTTCCTTACAGTGAGAGTTGCTCCTGCTCTGCCCTGCCCAGCTTGCAAATGTAGCTCCTCAGTCTCTGCCTCTGCAAATGAGCTGCGGAGGTAATGGGAGGAGGCAGCTCAGCAACCTGCCCATGCCAGCCAGTTGTAAAGGCTCTGTGCTTCTTTGGCTTTCTGGAGTTACTTGCCACAGTGAATCTTGTGCGTGTAAAACTTTTGTTTCTCTAAATGGTCTGTCTTTTGCAACAGGAGGTCATTTCCCAGCGGGGAAAACAAGCTGGTGATGCGGTAGGCAGTCAGCTTGTCATTTGGATAAGATCCAGAGCCGATTAGTTTGGGCGCAGCAGTGTGCTACCACAGGCAGAATGCACCCAGACTGGCTCCAGTCGAGATAGCGCCGATCTCCCCACACTGCTCTCCGCTGTCCCCCATTCAGTGTGAGCGCAGGTCCCTCTCCTCGCCTGCACTGGCGTGCCCGCAGGAAACCATAATTTGTAGCCCCTGCTGCTTGACTGTGTCTTGATGGGTGGCAAACCCTCCCAAAGCAAATAGTGATTTGCCTGTCTGCACTGACTCAGCTATGCCAAAGGCAGGAATCGGAGCTAGATCCGGTTCGGTATAGTCTACAGGTAAAGAAAAGCCTTCCAGAGCACATACTGAGGCATTTTAAAGGAATTCAACACTGACCCGGGAAGTGTGCTGAGGTGAGCAATGCTGCATTAGGCAAGAGCCTACCCAGGAGCCATTAATCTCTCGGTATCTGTAGCCCTGTGGTTGTAAACACTGGGGGGATTCTTCCCCTGCCTGCAATCAGTAGCTAGCAACTGGGAATTCAGAGGAATCTGGGCCATCTTTAGGAAGTACCTACTCTTTGCCTCCTCTCAGGAAGCAAGGTCCTTTATTACAGCCTGTGAAGGCAAGGGGCTCACAGATAAGGAGGAAGGGCGGGAAACCTACTGGGCTGCTCTTCTTAGCAACTCTTTCCATAGTCCTAGCGCTGTGAGTCAGCAGTTCTAGAGCCCAGAGCTGTTTCCAGCAGCAATCGGTGTGATGGAACTGGGTAGGTGAGGTGCAGGGGTACCTGTGTGTGTGTCTGAAATGAGAAGCCCTTGCCCAGGTGCAAGTGGGGAGGTCTTTCCAAAATGGGACTATCAGGGAGCAAAGGACTGGATACCCTGAATGGTGACTGCAGTGGAGCAATTCACAGTGTAAGGAGTTTCCTGGTGTGAGTAAGGGAATCAGAACTTCATAGCGCTGTATATATTGTGTTGTCTTAGTTCATGTACAATAAAAAAAAAAAAGACTCCACAAATATTTGGGGTTATGAGTATAGTGGGATAAAGGTGACACTTTCCACCTCAGGCAGTTACGGATCCATTTTGCCTTGGCCTGGCTACACTGGCTGCATGGCAGGAAGGCTCCCAAAACTCTCCAGGTTGCAGACTAAACTCTGAGGTTACCTGCACTGGAACAAGGAACGTGAGCCATGGCATATCTTGCATCACCCTGTGCAAGCTTTTTTGCCTACATCTGGCTGGTCAGCCTGGCTGGATCTCGTGACAAAGGGGGGTAATATCACAGCCAGGGTAGACTATTTTAGATCGGCAACCTCAGTTCTGCAAAGGTGTTTATTTTGAAAATTCTAGTTTCCATAGCAATGTCGTGCTGCTCCCTTGTGTCTCTCCTATTACTCCAATCTTAGCAGCCATTAGATAAATTATCAGCAAGGCAAACCTTAGCATTTTTTTTTTATCTTGAATGATTTTATATATGTTGGTTCCTTAGTGAATCAGACCCAGTTAGTCAAGGATTGACTCATATCCTTTCCTGGGGCCAACATGAGGTCTACTGCAGTGTAAAGATTATAATAATTAATATTACTAATTGAATTTGGTATATGAATTCCTAGGCTACTTTCTGGTAGAGCGGGGGTCATATCTAGAATTGTAGTTCTATTCTAGATGAGTTGTTTGTTAGGTCTTTAAATTTTACTTGTGTATTGCTATAGCTTCATTAGGACCTAATATTCTTGTTCGATACATGTAGTAAAGAAACCCTTTTGTAAGGGTCGCTGTGTACTGCTATTCAGCTGCTTTTCTCCACCCCAGAGGTGACTTCTGGACATAGTCCCCCTTCTTATTGTCAACAGAGCCAGCACTCGTGGCTCATTCGTTCATTCTCCTCTTTCACTATGTACAAAAAAATAAACAGTTTAAGAAAATAAAACAAGCTGCTCTCTCTCGCTCCTCTCTTTTTTTTTATATATTTTTTTTGTGTGTGTGTGTGGTGTTATTGTTTGTTTTCTAGTGCATCTTGTCTTCCTGGTCAAGGAACTACTAGTCTTGCCAGAATAGTTATGCAAGTTGGAATGTAAAAATCCCAGACTTAACCCTGCAGCAGTGGTCGCATGCAAAAAGGAAAAGATGTAGAGATTATTTATTCTGATGGTGTAGTTTGCCTTTTAAGGAGATGGTTTTGTGAGTTCTTTTGCCTATATGAACTGCATCTCCACCTGGGGAGCTGTGCCAGAATAGCTGTTTCACAAACCCTTTGCTGTGAATTGTAGCTTTTGTCCAGTAATTCAGTCCTCCTAAGTAGGCAGGCAGTGATGTAAAGAAACTGTGTGGGAGAACAAGAGTAGCACTGTGGACCAGATTGCAAGATAAGGAAACAGGGCTAAAGATGAGGTGAGAGTTAGCCTTTGACTGTCTTCTGCAATGTTGTTGCCTTGTAATTAAAACATCTGAATTTTTATAAATTGGTGCATAGATCCATTAAGTTGAGGATTCAAGAACCCCTCTGTGGAATCTAGATGTTAACAGGCATCTGCTGCCCAGTGACCACTGCTTGCCTTGCAAGTCATTATCAGTCTCTGGTGTCTTGTATTTTCTCCCCTGGCTAGCTAGAGCCATCAGCTGTCTTGTTTGTATTCAATTCATGAGCTCTTTGGAATAGATAGGTTTATTATGAGTAAATTTTGCCCCCTGCTTCTATTTGAGCTCTCCAGGTGCTGGATACCTTGCAGGAATCTCCTTTTAAATCCTAGGGAGTAGAAGCTCACTTGTGCCCTGAAGAATGACAGAGACTAATCCTTCGAAAACTTCTATTTTTAGATGTTAAATATTTACTTTTAGCTCAATTATGCCCATACTTTGAGAATACTAATAAAATCTTGTTCTTAACAATGTTGCATGTCAGTGGATTCCATATAGATCTTATGCAAAGCACTAAAGGGTGGCTGCTTATCTTTTCATGTACTGCTGTGGTTTGTTTTGTTTTGTGGTGGTTTGGGGGTTTTGTTTGTTTTGGCTTTGGGTTTTTTGGTTGTTGGTGTGGTTTTTTTTTTTCTTCTCACCTTCATGTTCTTGTGCCCTTTCCTTTATGTTTTGAGATAAGGTGAACAAAAGTTCTCCAGCTGCTATCTTTAAGTTGTGCATTCTCTAATACCTTCACTGGGGACTTTCTGATTCACTCCCTCAGAGGTGAATGGTCCCAGTCTTTTTAATTTTCCTTCAGACACGGGCTTTTCTCAATCCCTAATCTTGTAGTCAACCATCATTGCTCTTGTCACATAATGAAACAGCCACTGCAGTAATAACCTTAGTAATAACCTAAATAATAACCCTTACAGAGTCAATGTTCTGCCAGTGCTGGGCATCGTCAGGTTAGATCCTGAGTCCAGACGCTAGTGCTGAAGTCCCCGTGTGCCAGGTGCAGACCTACCCAATGCATATTTAAAAAGTAGTAATTAAGAATTCCCTGTTTCAAAATAATGCATGCTCGGTATCCAAATGGAATGAGAATGCGATGTAAGTGACTAGCAACCTTGTGACTGTTGTGTTGTATAACAAGATAAAAAGTGCTTGGGATTTGCGGATTGAGCTTTTTTCTCATTTAAATGTCTTCCAGAGGTCAAAGTCCACTGCAAGCAGTGACTGACACAGTCCCCTGTGTAAGTCAGGCTAGCCTGCCTGCGTGTCACGTCCTAACACAAGGGCAGGTTTTGTAAGAGCACCTCAGAAGGTGTTTGCACAGATTTCTGTGGTCCCTGTGATGATCCTAGGAAGCAGGAGGAGATCCAGAACTGTCTGAAAGCCCAGAGACAGGATTCTTTGAAATCCCAGACATGTAATGATGTAGAGACTTGGCTGCGGCCAACCTGCTCGCCTGCCTCCTGTTGCTGCTGCTTTTATGTGTCCAAGAAGCTGCCTCCAGTTTATATGATTGCACTCTAGTAAACAATTTTTCATGCAGATACAGGCAGCAGCTGTTACTCATGCCCGTGTGAACACTTCAATGTGTTTACAACAGGGGATGTTCTTCGCATCTAGTCCTATTAAACAATGGTTGTGGCCACCAGAAGGAAGTCCCACTGGCTACAGCTGTTCTGTTAGAGCTTGCTCAAAACCACTTTGAAGAGTGGTCACGCCATCCCTCTTCAGGCACTTGGGGGGATTGACTCACAAATATGAGCAAAATAAAATTCGATGGCTTAAGTGTCTGCAAACCCAGCTGTGTCCCCACTGCCTGATTCCCAAGAGGGGACATCCCTGCCACAGCATTGGCTGTAGAAGGTAACTCCTGAGTTGCTGTAGTGACAACCCACTCTTCAAGGCATTAATACTTCTCTAGCTCCTTCGTGAAACAGTTCAGGAAGCTTAACCACGAGAAAAATGTGCACTTTTTTTCATCTGAAGAACTGTCTTTTGGTTAAATTTCTCCAACCGGCTCAGAGAAGCAGCAGTTCTGCTGCAAAAGCAGGGCAGAGGCAGGCAGAGGGAGAGAACGACCTTCCCATTTGGAAGCAGCTAGGCAGTACGTCACTTTTGCTGCCACTCAAAACTATGCCCTATAGTTATTTTTGGTGCTGGGATGCCTTAATTTTCTGGAAACTGAATGAAGGTTGAATGTAGTGTGCTTATGGCATTTGGAAGTTATGTTTAGTGGGGGGGGGGGGGGAAGTCTTAATTCAGCATGTGCTGAATTTGAAATGTTTACATTGTCAGGGGTGGGAAAGGTACGTGTCCACAATATCCATTCCTACAGCTCAGTTAGGGGTTAAATCCTTTTCTTAGTTTTTTTTCGTCTGCTTTTTAAGACCTCTAACCCAAAGTCTACTATCAAGCTGTCTCTGGAGAGAAAAGTCTTTAAAGAGACCAGCTTTGTATCTATAAATAATGTACACAGCAGAGTACAAAAATGGAGTCGGGGAGCGGCTCCACCTTAGCTGAACATCCTGGCCAAGGCCAGGATTGTGAGCTCCTGGCAGAAGGCTGTGAGGAGGGAACACCGTCACCCCTGTCTCCCATCCTGACTAAACGATCTCTCAGATCTGAGTCTTCCTCCAGCATCTCAATATCAACTGGTAAGTTGTGACTGTACTGTACAGAAATAGTAGATGTCAGGGTTCAGTCGTGGCAAGGTTTTGAATAGGATGGTTATAAACATATATGGAACTAAGCATCTGCTTGAGTGCTTTGTTATGTTGGGTGAGTTAGAATATAGAGAATGTTGTAAGTCTGAACCCTTGATATAAATGAAAACACTCTGGCAAAAAAATGTAAATAAATGCCACACATGCTTTGTATAAGAGCCCTTCCCAGTATCTATAAATATAGTAATTTTGATGTTTCCCAATTCTCAGTTTTAAATGGGAGACAGACACAAGAAATATTACAAAGCCAGCATTTTTCTTTGCGCAGATTAATTTTATAGTTTCAGTTCTAACTTACCTTAAAACACTTAATGGAAATTAAACGTAGAGTCTTAAAGAAGATTGCCTCTGAAAGGAAATTATTTATTCTTAGAGAATCACTAGAACAGCTTCTCAGTTTAACTGCATTTTCCTGTGAATTCAAAATTCATCTTGGGTCAGAACCTCCAGGAAAACCTTCTCGTGATTTCTGTAGCAATTGATTCATTCCTTGCTGCCTTAGCTCTGCAGCTTTAAATGGCAGGTTCTCTGAAAAGCCGTCTACTTCAAAGCGTTATAAAATAAAGCTTTGAATAAATTACCGAGTTAGAAATTAGGCTGGCTGTGCCCAGCTTTGTACCTGGATGTGGGAATACTTGGCACTGGGGGTGGAATTCTGAGGAAAATTACCTCTGCTTTGTGCGAGACCCCCCTCTGGCTTGCTGAACTTGGAGCAGTACGAAGGAAAACTGCTGCAGAAGCAGAGGCATGGCAATCTCCATTTTCCCTTTTCCACATCCCCAACAACTGTTGAATATTAATACGCAGAGTTGCTGGTGCAAGGTCGTGCTAACCATGGGACTGATAGCAACTGTAGCTTCTGAAGACTCCTTGTCCCAGCATGGCCGGGAGGAGAGGCCAAGCCGTGGTGCAGCACAGTATTTAGATTTCTGGTATACCCTGATTTGTCCATAATTGTTTGCTTTCTTCCGAGTCTTTTGAAGTTTATGTCTTCAAGCCTGTTCCTTATATTAAAAATAAATTCTTCCAAGCCACCAATAAAATGTCAACTGTGATTAAAGCCTGACTCCTCATTTTAAGACTTGTCTCCCTAGCAATGTGAGGTCACCCTATGAGTCAGCATTCGAAAGGACCGTTATTCCTGAGAGCATGGGTAAGGCTCAAAGTTCACAGTTGCTTGCTTAAATGGTTTCACTGCTTTTTTAAATTGCTTTGTGATGCACTGAAAGAAATGTGAAGTGTGGGGCCCATTTGGCACAGAACTGATGATTTTTCAGGTACTTCAAATCTTGGAAAAAATCCTTGATATGAATGAAGTTGGTGTTTCTGGTAGGAAAAGTTTTACCTCCTCTGTATTAGAGGAGGGTGGAGGGGCAAGCTGTGCTTGAGGCATAACCTTTCAGCTGTTCTGTTGAAATAAAACTTGCTAACTATAAAATCTGTGGGCAAGGGCTCTGGTTTTGTACAGTGTCCAACAGAACAGAGCCAAAGTTTGAGAGGGCTTTCTAGACACAGGAACTTTATTTTTTAGTATTTTAATAAAGCTGCAAGTACAAGCCCTGAGAAGCAGGGAAATACTATGTTTAAGATGATCTATTCAGCCTGTTTGTTCTTGATGTGCACATTTAACAGTCTTTAAGTCCCCGGTCACATTTTCTTTTGTCACTCTTCCTCCCTGTTTGATGGGGCGCAGAGTAGTTGGAGGTAATTAATCACACCGAGTAGTGAATAACTCGGAGCAGGACTCTGACTCCAGCCTGTGGCAATCCCAGCTCTTTCCATCCTTCTCTCTGCCCTTTCCCTACCCTCCTAATTAACTCCTGTTCCTCACAGCTCTGCATTCAAACCAAGCCCCTTTGTCTCAGTGCTGCCTGCGTTTCCGTGGAGTTTGTGCTCGCTCTGCCTCAGCGTTGAGGGAGGAATGGTCGCTGCTGGCCGGGAGAGGTGATCCGATGGGGGAACCTCCCTGGCCTTTTCCCTCCTGCTCCAGGGCAGCGTGCTCAGGGCGCGGGCAGGAGTTCACATTATTGAGCTTGAACATGCTCCAGTGGGAATCATCGGGGGTTGGAACGGTATGAAATCGCTTACAAATTTAACCAAGTTACAAGTTGTCTCCCCCTTCCCCTCTCAGGCTTTCCAATAACATGTGCTTTTCTCGGAAGCGGGCAGGAGCATGTGTTGAGCCTCCCGGTCCCGCACCGGAGCCGGTACTGGACGCGCATCGCGCTCGGCCAAGAGCCCCCGGGGCAGGGACTCTGGCCGGGGCTGCACCGCTGCCGGGCGGAGCCTGGGAGGAGAGCGAGGCTCCGGCGGGAGCCTCTGCAGCTCAACGCGGCGTTTTTCCCCAGGCCCCCGTGACTGCGGCTGCGAACCCGGCCGCGCACGGTGCTCCCACTTCCTATCCCTGCCCCAATCCCCGCCAGCGTGCTCCCCTTGGACGCTACTCCTGTAACCCCAGCCCGCTGCAGCCGCCCGCTGGGCAGCAGGCCGCGGTCTACCCGCTCGTTTACGGTAAACGGAGGCCGTGCTGCCCCCACCCCCACCGCCCTCTTTCTCCGGGGCCCCTCTCCAGCCCCTCCGGGGGGCGAGGCCGCGGCGCCGAGTTATGAAACACTCCGCTTCTGTGGAAGC
>JAAGNO010001429.1:32343-42403 GCA_033439905.1 Ceryle rudis | reverse complement strand
GTGTGTGTGTTTGTTTGTTTAATTATGAGACTACCATTCAGTTTTTCCTTAAAGAAGCAGGATTTTGGTCTAATGCTGCATTTCTTGTGTATCTTGTAGTTAGTGGAGTTACATTTATTAATGGTCAGTCTGTTATGTGTGTTAAATGGTTGTTGTGCCACTGCAGGGCAGCTGTGCATAAGAAATTGTGTTAAAATATTTGAATCAGAATTCCTATATGAAAATTTCTATTGCATTTTAGTCTGATTTAGACCTTTCATGCAGAATTCTCTTGGATTGTGAGAAATGTATTTTTATTAAGCTATTTGCACTAAATTTCTTAAGAAGGGAAAAATAATTTATATGCTTTGATAATACATGAATTCATAACTGAGATCTGTTATTGTTTCTTTTTATTCTAGTACATGAGAAACCATAAAGCAGCGGTAACAGAGGTTCAAAAATGTTGACAAATGACTGATCTATTCCACGTGGGAATTAGTGTCTGCTCTGTACCTTGGCAAGAAATTTGAATTCAGAAGGGTAAGCTGTTTTAATTGTTGCTATGAACTGCTTTACAGAAAAGGATTATGCAAATATTTGATTTTTTTCTTGGTTGAGCAGAGTTGGGTTTTTTTTTTTTTAAAGATTGGAATGAATGATTTAAGCTGAAGGGTTGGGTGTTTTTGTTGTTGTTTCTTTCCCATTTGAAGTACTTGTAACAAAGCCAAAAGGTTAAGTTTGTAGACTTTGGTGGTTCAAGAGCTGCTCCAGTCCATTTCCCCTATTAAACAGTACCCTTGATAGGAAGTCAGCTGTTGAGTGTATGTTAGGACCAAGTTGTTGACCCAAAGCTCTCACAGTCGAAGTAACTGTATTTCAGTAACCCTGGTTTTGAGTGAGTGAGAGAATAATGCTTGTTCATGACTATTACAGATTGTCCTCTCCCTCTCTCTTCCCCCCCCCATTCTCCACAAGTGGTAACTAAGGTGCTTAGATTGAAAACACTGCTGTAGTCCACTGAAGCTGCACTGCGTGGATAAAGAAAAGGCAGCAACTCTAAGTTTCCATTGATTTATTTGAAAAAAAGACAAAAATCTGGGGATTTACAGTGTTGTGGATAAGAGTTTATTTATGGAAGTGGTTGTAATATACTTGTCAAAAACATGAAATAATTTAAATGTTTTTTAAGTATGGATAAGGAACTAAGAGTCTCTGGAAAAAAATGTTTCGTTTAGCTTAGTGAAAGGGAGGTAAGCTAAAACTATGTAGCAAAATTGTTATTGTTCTGAGGCGAGAATAAACAAAATCATTATTGAGAAATCTAATGGTTACAGAAACTTTCTCTTGGCTTGCTTATTTCAGTTATAGTGATGTGCTTTAGAGCAAGTGCATTATCACCTCATTTGATTATAAATTCCCAAACCTGTTGGAGTACCTCTGAGAAAGTGTAGAGCTAAAGTCAGATTAGTCTGTGTCAGTCTGTTGATGCTGCTGGCTTTCCTAAAAGTTATCTTTAATCTGGCACCGAGGTAGCTATTACTATGATATTATAGCTTCCTCAGAGTACTTGTATAACTTAATTACTTCTCAAAACCAAATCCTTTCTGACCTCCTTTGCGTGTCTTGATGTCTTCAACATTAGTAATATGCAAATACCATGTTTCAAATAAAAATTCTTTGGATTTTGAATAATTGCTACAGCATTATTTTGCAGGATGATAAAGATTACTTAAGTTACATTTGGGTTTCAGGAAGTCAGTGTGTGTTTTATGATGTCATGCTGTTACTTCCCAATTCCATCTCAGGCCCTCTGGTAAATGGGATGAAAGTCTGTCATTCTTGACTTTCTTTCTGAAATAAAAAACAGGTATATAAGTTCTTAGCTCTCTTCCTTTGACTCACTACTGAGGCAAGATGGGAGCTGATACGAAAAAAAAAAAAAAGAGGGGCATGGGATTGGAGAGAAATAATAAATAAATGAAAAAAATCAAAGCTTGCCAATTGCAAAAGGATCTTGTAGCCTGGGTACAAATGGCAGGAGGTGGTTTCTTTATGTATCTACTGGATTCTCCTTTTATCTCTGCACTTGAAAAAGACCACCTAATGGGTCTCCCCTCCTGTAGGGTGGGGCAAAGCCAGACCCAATGGCAGAAAATGCTACTGATGGGACTCATTACCAGTCCAAAATACTGAATAATTTTGCAGATACAAACATCTTTGAAACAGATTTATTTAAGATGCTTAGATAGAAATTCTTTTGCTGATTTTCAGCATGCTTAGGTAGTATTTGGAATTCTGGAATTTAAAGACAAAGCTGGTTTTATGTGCGAAGTCCTTTATTTTAAGAACATTGAATCCTTGGGCTTTTAAAGGTGTACATAGTTTTAGCATCCATCGCTTCTTGAGTAAATGAAGAATGTAGTGTTGCAAAATTGCAGCAGAAATTACATGGAAAATGCATAGAGTCGCACACAGAAATCTTTAGGGCCAGGCTTAATCGTTGGCATTTTCAAAATCAGATGTTGACCAGTGACAGAATCTAGAAACTCCAAAACAGTGAACATATTCTAATTTCAGTGTAGTAGAAGGTAAAAGAAATGTTTCAGTTTCCCTGTGTCACTTTGAAGAGGGTTAGAATTTATTTTTACTGTATCAGTGACATACTGCGGTAGTAAATGGTAGAAGTTTCTAGCTTGCATGACCTGGCTCAGCTGGATAACACTATTGATTTTATTTTTTTCAGTGCCTCTTCTTTAGTTAATTTTAACTTCATTTTCTGATGCTTGATTAGCTCAGTGGTAAGTTGTCATTACAGCATTTGACTCCCTAAGGACATGATCTATAAATAAGATTTTTCCAGTGGAGGGTTATGGTTCAGGTAATTTACACATAATTTAAACAACAGTTAGCCTAATACTCTGAAGTGGAGTTTGAGATACTTGAAGTCCGAGAGTGTAATACCATAAATTAGTGTTCATATTAAGTATTCTTTAGAGACCTGCAGGAGTGGGACATGTAAGGTACCTTGTGTTCTTTTTTTTTTCCAATATGCATGTGAAGTTAAAATCTCAAGGAAGATTAAGAAAGCAGTTGCACTTCATGCAGAATTGCCATTTAACATTTCATTGGGAAAGCTTTGTTTCTTCAAAATTGCCATAATATTTGGTTCCCCGGACTCTGTATTTGGATTTATATTTTAATAGCCTATTCAAATAAATGAGAATAATAAAATTGGCTTCATGTGGCTAGAGCAAGCTAATGAACTTTTGTGTTTACTGATTTGTGTTTACATTTCTTACGAGTTTAGTGCTGAGCTATATTCTTAATATAGCTATGTTAGTTAAAACAATTTTTATAAGATACAAAGAATTTATCTCCATGTTATCACCTAATGGTTTTGTCAAGATGAGCTGGTGTCTCAGAATGCTATATAGAGGCAGCAGATTAAGGATAATTGAATTGAATTTCTATCTTTTCTGACTATTTTGGCACAGCACGTCTGTGGACTGAAGTATGACTGTCACTTTACCCAAGAAGAGATTGTTACTTGCTGAAGGATTTTCTACGTACATTAATGCTGTGGTTTCCAGTTCAGTACCACAATACAAAAAATGTGGAAGTTGGCAGAAACAGTCCTGCTCTTCTTACACTTTCTATTGGTTATTGTCAGCCCTTATTTGTTGGCATGTGATACGAGTGTTAGGGGAGAGGCAGTGAGGAGCACAACTGCTCCAAGAGTGTTTTAAATCGAACGTAAAACTGTTTATGTGACTAATGAGTAGTAATATCAGAGCTGAATGTGTTTGGGTATGATTCCGTGGTTTTCAGCCAGCTAGTTTAGTAAGTGCATTTACAAAGTTTCTGAAAGTATCAGAAGCTACTGTCTAGATTGTTTAAGTAGCTGTACTGCAATTTGATTAAGTCAAAGGTGTATGAAACATTATCTCACTGTGTGGTAAATAAATTGATGTGTCATGGCTTGGATCTGTATGTTTTAGTAAGTAATATTAACCATGTATAACTTAAATATATACATGAAACTATTTTTTTCTCCTTAAAACAATTAAACCCACATTTGTATTTGTGTGGTATATTTGTATGGTGTTCTGAGTAAAATATAGAAAGATGATATTCAAATAGGAGCACGGAGTTGCTAGGTACATAATCTGGATTTTGAAAATTCTTCCTATAGATCTTTCACTGCTTTTTTCATAGGATTAAATTTAGTCTTAATTGCACAATATTTGTCTGAATTGGATTTTTTTTGTTGTGTGTGGTGATTTTCTTGATTCAAGAGTAGATCCTGTGTACTTGGTATTGTTGACATTGATCTGATTATTTAAAGCTCCATTTCTCTCCTTTGCTGTTTCTCACAGGCTGCCACCATACATCCTGTCTTGTCTGCAGTGGCTGTGGATCACTGCTTCCCATTCCAAACAGCTAGACTGGTTTTATCACTGCATTTTCTTGGTTCCCTTTGTTGCCTGTGGTATTGGCAAGAAGCCAACCAAGGCCGCAGCCAAAATGATTCAGAATGTAAAATTTCTTCCAGGTCTCTTTCAAGGTATTATCTTGAGCTTCTTAGAGTGACCTATATTACAAACATCCTGCTATTTGGGAGAGACTCGCTGGTTTTTAGAGGGCCATTAAACTTTTGAAAAATTGCAGATGGTGAAGATTCTGCCATATTTCCAATTAAATTCTTCTTTATAGGCCATTATCCTTCTTTTAACCTGCTTCTAGGTTGCATTATTTTTATTTTTAGTTTAGTGTTAGGCTTTAGCATCTCTGAAAGTCAAGCAGTTATATCATTTTAAGCCATTTTTATATCTAACTTTTTGCAGTATTATTCAAATAAATGACTTCATTACACATTATGCCAAAATGCGCTACAAGGTCAAACTCTAATTACCTTTTAGTTTAAGGTTTGTTTGAGACATATAATTACAGCTGCTTTATCCTTGTTCACTGAAGTAACAGTAAGAACGAAGGAATTGTCTGTAGAAAAATGGGGTTCATCAGTACTGAGACCTACCCTATCGTTCAGAAGTGTCAGCAGCCAGGGAACCCACATGATGACTGCATACCTGTAATGACTAAATATCTATAATCTGTGTTTAAAAAAGCATACAAACAAAAAAAATGAATGGATTTTGTTCTTGCATGTGTGATTCTTAACAGCCTTCCCGTTCCACTCCCCTGTCCCATCCCCTGTCTGTCCTTCCCTCTCCCCAATCCACAAATAATTCTTAAACTGTTTTTGGAAGAAATCCCTAGTCTCTCTAGTTTGCTTAGTTTGCTATCTAAATGCCTACTTTCATTAATGATGTTCTGATACTGAAATTCCTCCTCAAAACTACCTGCCTCCTATCTTTACTAATCTACAAAAAATGTGACATCTGGCTTTATTAGGAATACCTAATGGCTATCAAATTCTGCATTTATAGAGGTACATGTTTTCACCAGAAGTAAATTGATGCATTGAAGTACCAGAGGTCAACTCCAACAGTTTTGTGAGATGACTGTAGAGTATATTTTATTCTTTGTAGTAAAGATGCAGGCAGAGAAGTTACGCAGCTGTCCTCTATCTAACCCTCAATTCTCTTTTTAAATGCAGATATATTCTTTCCATACTTTTGAATCATGGTAAAGCATTAAATTAAAAAGTAGTCCGTCTGTCTGTGGTAAGCAGCTCACGGGCTTTGCACATCAAATATTTATTAGCTAATTGCTTTTTTTTTTATCTGACACCTGTTACATGATATGTGAGATTGAAAGAGACTTCATTCTAAACTTCCAAATGCAATGTGTTGCCACTTCTTATTTTTATTAATGAATTACGTTATTTTTAAGATCTCTCTCCCTAAAGTTAACCTACTTAACAAGTATGAGGGATTTCTATTCTTTTTTTATCTTCTCTTGGAGTGAAAAGAACAACCACAGTATTTTTGACTGTCTTGAGACAGGGAAAGAATTACCTTTCACATCTTAATTATTATGGATTTAGCATGAAAATATGTAATATTCCTGTTAAGCAACAAGGTATTGTTTTGTAATTCATGTTGTGTTTATTTTCTCATTGTTTATATATTTGTTTTTGTATTTATAAATCACTGCTTGTAACTCATTTCCTGAACTGGCAAATTTACAGATTCCTTTTATCACATTAATCAGAGTTAAAAGACTGTTAGATTCTGGCCCTTTATAGACAGAAATACCATAACTGAACAAAAAAAAATTAATAATAACATAAATATAAAACCAGTGAAGTGGCTTCCACCCCCCTCCCCAGTTGAATTCCTTCCTTTTTGTATTAAGTTGCCACTTTCCATTGCTAGCTTTAACTGTGTTGTAACACAGAAGGGGGATGACTGGAGCTTTATAAAATGTAGTCAAGGTCCTAAGTATATTAGGAGTGATGTTTCCACAATTGTGTAACTTATTTCCTGATTTTATTAACTTTTTTTTTAGTAATTGAGACATTTTAACTTGTTTCTGGAATGAAAGTACAAAGACGAACTAGGTTTACAAGTTTTTGAAAAATAATGTGAGCAAAGACATATTGCTTCACGTAAATACTGTCTAAACTGTAAATGACACTTGCTTGAAACATTGTGAACAGCTTATATAGGTCTCTATTTGACAGTTAAAAAAATTGATACATGATTTAGCTATTAATAAAAAAGTTAGCCAGTTGGCTCACTAGACTATTTAAATAACTCTTTCTTTGCTTTAAGTGACTATGGAATTCAAGGTGGACACGAAAAATGCAAACAGAGGATTTCTGAATAACTGTATCTTGCTAGATTTAAACCAAAATCTACTTTAACAGTTAGGAACATCTAAAGTTTGCTCTACTTAAAGAGAGAGAGAGAGAGAATCAGACCTGGATAGCCAAATAAGCCATGTTTTCCTGACGCAGAATAACAGAAAAGAGAGGTCTGCTGTGTTGTTGTTTTTAACACTGGGGCATTTAAAAAAAAAAATTAAAAATCAAGCCTACAAAGTTTGTAGCATCTAAAATGAAAACATTTTTTAAGAAATTTCAAAAAATGAGAAGATTAACTTACCATATTTTAAAGTAATTTTTTAACTTCTACTGATCTGGGGTTTGTGCTTCTGTGGTGGTAAGCAGGGATTCTCTCGCAGGTCCTCTTCATGCTGCCTTCATCCTTCTTGAAATATATTTTATTTTACTGGATGAGTATAATCCTTTTTGCAGACTAACTGTCCCACTGAGGCATGTCCATTATCTTGTGTTTACTATGCCATACTGGGACATCAATATGTAAGACTCTTAAAGAGCAAATGCACTTGATTCCCTGTCTGCCTTTGGCAGTAGTCACGATAGTAGCTCAGGGCTGGGTACTGTGTTACAGTTTGAAGTTAGCAAACCCTTATTATGTGATTAAAGAATGCGTCAAATGCTCTGATAATGGTAGCTGTATGGATATTTGAGAAGAACAGATAGCTAAGCCAGGTTATTTTCTAGTAACTCAATTGCCATTGAGCTCAGAGAAATTATTTACTGCAGGTTAGTGAATTGCTGTTAATCAGATAAGCCATGTTAACTGCACAGGTATGGCTTCATGAAAAGATAAAACACAGTACTCTAACATCAAATGGAAGTGGTCATTTCTTACAAATTGAAAGGCAAGTTTATATTTTTTTATTTCTTTGGTTTGAGGAGTTGTGGATCTACTTGTTCCTAAAAGTACCCCTGATGGGTTACATAAAAAAAATTATTTTCTACTTGGAAATATCACAAGCATGCAGTCTAGTTGTGGATATCACAGAGCATTTGAGCTATATTCTTGGCGTTTATAGTGATATTTGGTGCTCAAATTTTGATGCTACTGGGTGGGTATCCTTTCAACAGCAGAAATGCAGCTTACTAAATCTTGCTGAAAAGGAAGATGCACAGATCTCTTACGGCTAGCAGTCTAGTACAAGTCTGTACAAGTTGAGACTTGTACAGTACAGATAAGTAAAAAGAGGTATCAAAGGGTGATTTGTTTTGATTAAAAAAAAAAGTAATTTTGACTTTGGGATGGAAAGTGCAGATCTAATGCAGTGAGCTATCAACTTATATAATTTTGATCAGCATAAAACATTTCTGAAAGCAGCATTTTCTCAAGTGCATGAATGTATTAAAGAGTTGTTTCTGTTCTGTGGTTTTGATGTGGGTTCTTCTCTCAAAATAGTGTCTGGTGATAACTATCTAGGAGAAGATTTGCTATGGCTATGTGTTACAAGGATCTCATGAAAGTATTTTGCTCTTCGTAGAGGGGGACAGACAGCTGTTAGCCCCTGTGGGCTGTGCTTTCCAAGTCAGCCAGCACTGGATATTTAGATGTTTGGTGCTGAGTAGTAGGGACAGATGTTAAAGACATGTGGGTATAGTTCAAGTGCAATTAGCTTGAAGCCTTCACCTGAACAAATATGTTTGAAAATCTGGCTTAAATTGGGTCGTATTAGCTACACTGTGAATCCATATGCTCTGTTCTTGAAACGCTGGTAGTGAAGCTTAAATTTCTGAAAGGACTGAAGTACTAGGAAACTTTCATGGTTTTGCGTGTTTACAAATCTATTTGCTGTACCCAAAGCCATAGACCAGAGCTGATAGATCTGTATATAAAGAAAGGGGAAATAAATGCCTGGGATAGGCTTTTAAGCCGTTCAGAAGGAAATTTTTGGCAAGGGTCTATTTCTAGTTTTTAAATGCCTCTGTTCTGATGAAAACATGGCAAATGTTGATATCTATTTTTCACATCCCTCTCCTTTTACATCCAGCAGTTCAGTAATGGGGTCAGTCACTGAATCTGCTGTTAGCAGTTGTCTGTATTTTCTTCATATATTTAGGAGGCTGACCTTTGTTTATTTTTATCATCCGGTTCTGGGGGTCTAACACAGCATGGTGCCTGCCTGGGGAGTGAGTTGCTATGTGTAGTGGTTCAAGGATCTTTGTCAAAGTATCACATGTATATAGAAGGCAGGAGAAGGCACTCTTTCATCCCCAAATATTGGAGATATCTCTATGAATAGCTAAAAAAACTGTGAACATAACGTTAGACTTCCAACATGTTTCAACTAAATGGAAGTTAGTTGGAGCAGGGACTAGAATTGCATCTTTGCAGTCCAAGTAGCCAGTACCATTGTGTGTGATGTGATGAATATTTGAGTCTAAACTTGTTGATCTATCATGCTTTTAAAAATGTATACTTTCTCATTAGTACCAACTGTGTTAACAGGTACAGAGCACTCCTTCTGAAGAAAACAGAAGAATTTGTCTTACTAGGTTGGAAATTCTACTATGTAGTAGTCTATATCTCAGTAATTTACACTAAATTGCTCTAGGATTGATCACTTACTGAAATTTTGAAATAAGTTTTGTAATAACATTAATATTGTGCAAAAAAATAATGTTTCTCCTTAAAATACATTACAGTGAACCACTTGAACACATATCTGATGTAAAAGGCAGAGATGAGGAGATTAATTTGTCACAAATATCATTTTGTCTGTTTCCTAGCTGTGCTTTTAACTTCATATCATGTCCTTATCAAAATGTTTATATTATTCAGAAGGGCTAAAGTAGATAAGCTAAAGGAATGTTATACGATAAAGCCTAAAAAATATTTGCAAGATGCTCAGATTGATTTACTAGAAGTAACAAAATGGATATTGCCAACCTCTCTCAATTTTGAATACTCACAATCTTTTAATAAAGGCCGTCTCTTCTGTAGGAGTAGAATGTAATGCTGTCCTTGGGGCTAACCAACTAACTGAAGCAAAGATTCTGCATGTATTAACATCGATGAGAAATCTGTTGACTTTAATAGTAAGGGGTTGTGTTCAGTATTGTGGATTTTGAAAGTCTTTGTGAAGTGAATGATACCTTTACAGCTTTTCTTAAGTGGATGACACTTGTCTGTCATTGTTTCAGAAGAATATGTGATAATAAATTGATTATGAGAAAATCAGTTGTTAGGAATGTGTATGGCAGTGATTTTTTTCAATGTGAGGAGGGAAGTGATCACAGAAACTGGACTGTAAAAGATACGAAAGCAAGTATGTA
>JAAGNO010001429.1:18391-32243 GCA_033439905.1 Ceryle rudis | reverse complement strand
TCTGTAGGAGTAGAATGTAATGCTGTCCTTGGGGCTAACCAACTAACTGAAGCAAAGATTCTGCATGTATTAACATCAATGAGAAATCTGTTGACTTTAATAGTAAGGGGTTGTGTTCAGTATTGTGGATTTTAAAAGTCTTTGTGAAGTGAATGATACCTTTACAGCTTTTCTTAAGTGGATGACACTTTTGTCTGTCATTGTTTCAGAAGAATATATGTTAATAAATTGATTATGAGAAAATCAGTTGTTAGGAATGTGTACGGCAGTGATTTTTTTCAATGTGAGGAGGGAAGTGATCACAGAAACTGGACTGTAAAAGATACGAAAGCAAGTATGTATGTACTAAGCATAGCAGTGTATATGCCTATAGTTTATATAGGGTTCTAGTTCTCTGAGGGAGAATTGTGAACAAGGATTCCCAAATTAATTAAGGTATAAAAGCATGGACTTGAAGTCCTACAGATAAACAGGTTTAAATAATGATATAATCTTTTTTTCCCCTCTTCCCCTTTTGACATGATTATGACTTTTTAGGATGTACTTCTTCTTTCCATAAGAGGGCAATATCTGTTAATTTTGTATTGATCTCATACACTAAAAAACCTGAATGATTTTACAATTAAAAAAACAAAACCCCAAAATAAAAATAAATAAAAAAACCCAAGAAACCAAACCAACCAACCAAAACAACAAAAAAAAAAAACCAAAACCCCACCAAACTAATACTACAGAGAGTTAAGAAGTTATTTGGAGTGTCATAGTTCAGAGCTCTTGGGGAAAGTGTGATTACTTCTTTCATTTTGCATTTATAATAAATTGGAGCAAGCCCGTTGAGCTCCCAGAAGGAGGACTGCAGCACAAAAAAACATAGTGTGTACTGTGAAGTCTTTAAAGGAACAAAGAAAATACAGGGGTGTGTGGGGGGGAAGGCATCTAAAAAGACATCTGGGTTTTCCACTTCCTCTTAATCATCTTTTGAACATCAGTAATCAGCTTTTGCCCTTCAATTGATTATAATGCACATTGTGAGAAGCATGTAAAGTGGTCTTACGGGACCTGTTGAGCATGTGAGCATGTGAGCACAATGTTATGTCTAATGTTTAGCCAGATATTCTTTGGTAGAGTAGTAAAATGGTACCTTTTGTTAAACGCTTGTGCCTCTAACACATATCTGCAAAATACAATGAGCTTTTCATTGTAAGCAGAATTGAACTGACTTATTTCTAAAATTGTTGTGCTTTATTTGGAGATTCTCTTTAGAATACCTGGTGAGCCTTTCTGTGTCTGCCTTTTCTGTCAGGGGCACTTTTACAATGTGATTGTGAAAGTGCAGTGAATACAACAATACCTTAAGAATTTCAGAATGTTAACAAGACTTTGCTATTGTTTTGAAAACTGAAGACTCCATATACTTTTTTTTTTTTTTCTTCCTGTAAAGAAAAAGCAGTGGAGGGCTTGAAAATTATCTGCCAGTAATTAAATAAGTAGCTTCTCTAGACTGTCTGTAGGGCAGTCAGCTCTTCCAGAGAAGAAAGCGTGGTGCCAGCATAGAAGTAACTATATTCAGTGTCAGGACATATCTTTCCTCTTATCTGTATATATCTATTCAAGCAATGACTGTAAAATTTTGGAGGAGAATTTATGCTCCGAGTCAAAATTTTAAAACCCATTGCATTTAAGCTTTGTTTCTTTCCCTGTTCAATAACATTTTCTGAAATAAGTGAAAACCACTTATTTCTGGATTTTGTTCTATTGATGTCTTGTTGGAATTGAAATTATGAACACACTTTAGGCAAATACTGTCCATTTTAGGTAAGCAGTCAATAAATTTTGGCTTTTCTTAACGTAGATTAATGTTAATATATCCTTGTCCATGAGGAAAACCACATACTTAGTTTGCTGTATTTTAAACAAAATATTTGAGTGGTGATCTCTGGAAATGTGGCCAGCCAACAACCTCATGATGTGTGTTCATAGTCTCTATTTAGAACATCCTCTACTCCTTAAGCCATCTCAAATATGTTACTTAGTAGTCTCTTGGGTGATGAGAGGAATACACAACTGAGGGGGTAGTTTCCAAAATAGGACGTACTGTGATCCAGTTATAGAGGAGAGCTCAATTATCAGTCTAGTGCAGTGCAAGGCTCTGCCTAAGAGGGGAAAGCATACTGTTTTTACTCAAAACTGCTTTCTTCACTGACTGTAATAGCTCATGAGGAAGGTGAACATCCTAAACAAAGTTCTAATATTGTTATATATCCTAAGTGTATATAATAGGCTGCCTGCATTCCCTGTGAAAGCAAACCTCTAAGCTTAAACACATTTGTCAGTTGCTTGAAGAGCTGAAATTCTAATGTTCTCCACTGCTTCTTTCTTCATTATTGTTACCATTTACAGTGTTGAAAGTCCTACTCTGCACTGTCTCTGTGAGAACTACTCACACGGTGGCAGCTTTTGGCAAAACTCACTCATGGGTGAGCTCTTACTTACTGGACTTATCCCAGTAATGACGTTCCCTGTTCCACTGATGCTGCTGAAGTAATTTGTAGGACTTCAGAGCCCATGCAGGTGTTTGCTGGCTTCACTGACCTCTGTGTATCCACAGCTTTTTGTGTAGCACTGATGATAGTGAAGGTGGCCAGGGGGAATGGCTGTGGGTGTAAGTAAGACTTCTTCAGCTTTACTATTAAGAACTACTGTGTAGTGTACCAAACATGTTGCTCCTCGACTTTGTATCAAAAGAACTAGATGAGAATTATATCCTGTTGCCTTTGCTTATTTCATTACATCCTCACTTCTCAAATACTCAGTAAATTTTGTGAACCAAAAATGATCTGGTAGTTTTAAGAGCAAATATTGATTGGTTGCACATCTAAGCTAGTACAATGTAGTGTAGGTAAACAGGGATTATAAAGTATCTTAAAGGAATTTGTCAGTCGTCTGGATGCTCACATTTGATTCAGTGGCTTAATGTTTGCTTTTATTCAAAGCAAAGTTAATGTTCTAACTGATTTCAAAGATAGTCTTGATAATAAGTGCTTTGATTTTATTTTTAATTGTTCTATTAAAAAAAATGTTTCCCACTTTTTATTTTCTCCTCCTTTGGCTGGACTGCTTTTAGAGCAGAGAAAAAGAAAGGACACTGGTGCAGCTTTTGTCTGGAAGATCTGAACAGAATGGAAAAGAGTGGGGGAATATCTTTACATATGGTTGAAAAAGGAAAATTTCTATATTGGATAGTTTTGAACAGCACTGGATGTGTTTTGTGGGTTTTTTTTGGATGCAAAATGTTGGTAAAGAATAAAATTCTAAAATAATATTATGAGCCAAATATTAAGAGAAGATTTTTAAGAGTGTATCAGTGGTTTTGAGAAAAATATAGAATTTACTGTACAGTCTGATATAATCAGAGCAAAGAGGTGGTTGCACTTTCAGAAGGCAGTTTTTTTCCGTATTGAATCCCTGGGTTAAGTGGAACCTTTATGTTGTGATTTTGTTGGTTTGTTTTGGTTTTCCCCTCCCAACATTAAGCCCCCATGAAGGTGAAAGCGTAGCTTGAAATAATCGAACAACCTAAGTGACACAAACCAGGGCAGTGCAGTTGTGAACTGCGTGTTTTTGTGGAGTTTTGTAGTCAGCATTCATTTTAAAGCTTTTTTCCCCAACCTGTTTTCCTGTGGTATTTGTCTTCATGTATATATATGATACTCTCTGCTCCATGTGTCTGAAATCTCAGTGAGAAGAGCTTCACAGAAAGCTTTAGAATGTCTTCTGTATTAAGTACCACCGGGCACTTGAACATAAATCTTCTCAATTCTGCAATTTCTTCCTCAACAAAGCACATGTCCCTTTTCTCTGAATTATTTCAGGATTCTTAAAACCATTTGCATTGTCTTTAATATGAGGATAATGAACTAACTTCAAATATAATAATGGTCTTTTCTGTTTTCTTCTGTGTATTGTTCTGCAGGTTAAAGTGTGTGTGTGGAAAAGCCCAAATCCAGAAACATTGTAGACCGGATAGGTTATTCAAAATGAATCGTGCTTTTAGCAGGAAGAAAGGTAAGTAATTTAGCTTCTGTTCCATGGGAGACATAAATGTCCTGTATAACTCTTTAGAATATCAAGAATGATACAAGGAACTACTTATGAATAATCACAATTAACTAGATAGAAACGGGCAGCCTTCTAAATGATGTCCAGAATAAAGCATTCTCAATTAATATAGAAATTTCTGGATTCTAAGGCTCTAGGTTGAATTTAATAATCCTTTCTTTACTGAGGGGGCTGTGGGTGTCTGTCTATTTATATACAAAATACACTATTTTCTTTTTTTCCCTGCACACAGTAAAGGATGTGCTGCAGGGTTTTAGAATTTCCAAACATTTAGTGATTCTGTATTTTTTATATATATTCATTGCACTCATTCTTGGAGTAACTATTTTAGAAGACTGTATTCAATACACATGAAATATCTCAGGAAGCAAAATATCTTTTGGCTTTAAGAAGCTATTCTGAATTTGGAGCAATCTGAAATGTATGCTTTCCAAAAGAATATCGAACCACTAAACAATGAGAGCTATGTATGTTGTTCTTTGGGCTTGCATATTCTATTTTCATGGTCTGTTTATGGTTAAACAGAAGCTTTTAGATGGAGCGTTAGAGATGCAGCTTTTTTTACTTAACAGTTTTGTTGTCATTTTTGCCCATTTGTTTCTAATGTAGAAAATACTCCTCAGGTCTAATTATTTTTCAGGTTTTCTTCTAAGGATCCTTAAGTGTGATGCACACTGAGCTAGAGCCTCTGATTTAATAAGCAGTTGTAAACTTAGTTGGAGGTAGTCTGAGGAGAAGAAGGCTGAGGGGAGACATTCTCACTCTCCACAACTACCTGAAAGGACATTGTAGAGAGGTAGCTGCTGGTATCTTCTCACAAATAACTCGTGACAGTACCAAGAGGGAATGGCCTCAAGCTGCACCAGAGGAGGTTTAAACTGGACATCAGGAAATTTTTTTCCCCTGGAAGGGTTGTCAGGCATTGGAACAGGCCCAGGGAGGCGGTTGAATCACCATCCCTGTATGTGTTTAAAAGCCATATAGATGTGGTGCTTGGGGCTATGGTTTAGTGGTGGACTTGGTAGAGTAGGGTTAATGGTTGGACTCAGTGATCTTAAAGGTTTTTTCCAACCTCGATGTTTCTATAAAACTGTGAAGTTCTGTCCTCGGGTATCAGGATCATTTGAGGGGTCTGGAGTCATTCCTTTCTTTTTTCACTGTTTCATAAGAAAGTTCTTACTGACCTCACCTAAACTCTTGGAATTCCACTGTATTAAAGGCCGTTTACTTTTGTCATTCCATTGATTTTCATGCTGTTCCCTTTACCTCAACAAGAAAAATGTATCGTAAAAGAACTTGTTGGGTACAATAAAATGCAGTTATTGTGGATTCTTAAAAATTAGTCAGAACCTGAATTAAATACTGTCATCCTTTTATTTTACTCATAGTAATCCACATGATATTTACATTCCTGTATCCTAGGAAAAATGCAAATTTCTGTTAAAGTAATTGTCAAGACTAAGCAAAAATTAAATATTTTTCCTCTGAATTGAAGTTCAGAAGAGCTTGGCAGTGTCAACATTCGTGTCTTAGTAACTGCATTTAAAAACAGGTTCAAGCAGCTTCAATTGCTCAACTTCCTTCCTTGTATTTCCCGATTTTACCCTGAGACCTTAGAGTTATAACAATTTCCATGCCTGTGTTTGGTGGGGTTGTTTGTGGGTTTCTTCTGTTCTCCAAACTCAAATTAGTCTATTCTTCTGTAACATCAATGGAGCTACATAAATAAGTCTTAAATACATCGGATTGTAAGTGGTACTTTCATAATGGCCAAAGATGATCTGAGTTGTGAGGGTGTATAGAATAAGCGTCCTCTAATCCTCACTGTCACGATCAGGCTATACTAACCTTTTAATACAATGTACATAGAGAAGATAGCTAATGCTATAGCTCCTGGTTCAAGAAGATATGGTGAACTGGTGACTAGAATGACTTGGACTGTGCTGTACTTGCCGAAGAGCTCTATTCTTCTGCCATCACCTGATTCAAACAACAAAACTTTCCTTCTAAGTGTTCAGGCAGCGATTTCATGATTGACAGATACTGGTAGACAAAGCAAGAACAAAAGCATTAAAATGAAGGTTTCTTGTTTGGTTTTTTGTTTTGGTTTGGGTTTTTTTTTGACTGTTGGAGCTGGATAGCAATCTTCTTTCTAAAAAGAAAGATTTTTTTTTTTTTCCCCAAAATTCTTTCACAAAAGAATTGCAAAGGAAATGTGAGTCTCTAGGAGAGAAAGGAACTGGGCTTTTTTTTTTTTTAATTGTTTCTTTAAAGAAAAAAGTTTCCCATAGATATGGTTTATGTGTAATGAGACAGTCTATGTTATGGCAACAGCAAGTTTGTCCTGAATCAGAGCAGTGCTCTTAAGAGCACAGATCCCCATTTTTAATATTTCTAGTACTTCATTTTGCAGCAGAATTTTGTACCAAAGGTATTGTATCTTGAGCAAATACTCAGTATATATGTTTATTTTGGGGGCGACATGGTTTGGGCATGAAAGGGCCATTTCAACAGACAAGATGTGCTGAGTGCTCTTACCTTAAAAACAGCTGGCACAGTCATCACCCCTCTGATTCCCCGAGACAGCACAAACCAGAACTTCTAACCTGGATAGTTTGTTTTAATCATCATAATTTTAATTCTCTGATAGTCATTTTAGTTGAAGGCTTGACTGATATGATGAAATCTCAAATTGAATCAAATCAAGCTTTTCATCTTAATAACAATAATGAAAAATATAAGTAAATGTGAAGTTGAAATAAATTAATTTTGTTTCAGGAAGTACTTACAGAAGTAATCAAATGAATGGAATCTTTTAGCAGTTTGAGTTGTAAAATCTATTCTTATCAGTTACATATGAGCTCATATAACAGGGAGACAAACTTTATGAACTAACATTGTCAAAATAAGTTAATTTCTGCTATAAAGCTGTTATCAGCAACCACTGAAGCTGCATATTTTAACACACAAAAAAATAGTATCTGTTCAAAGTATAATAGCCTTTTCTCTTGGCTTCGGTACAGGTTGGTTGGACTACCAGTTATATTTGTTACGGACAAAATTCTCTCTGTATGACTGTACAAACTTGTACAAAAACTTGTATTCTGTTTTTCCATTCACTGATCAATGCGTGCAGTATACTGTTTTGAAGTAGTTTTTTATAGTTTTCTTTTTTAGGACCTTGTTCCTTCTCCCACAAAAAAAACCTGAACAACAGTATGTATGTTCTTGCTGCTCTGTTACTATGACAAAGCTTGTGAAACAATTTATGTATCTATTACAGCTTGCTTTTGTATGTGATCCAGGTTTGGGTCATGGTTTCTGAAAAGTCCTCTGAATTGTACCTTCAATTTTTCCATTCAAGTCAGGTGTGGTAGCTTTGCTCATTTAGAAATGTTGTTGTGAGAAAAGTCCGTAGTGCCAGTCAAAGTCTGTTCATCTTGAAACAGGTTTTCATCTTGATATTTATATATGATGATGTGTACAGGTAATGTGTATACACAAAACAGAAAGTGTGTTGGTTTTGGTTAGCGTATTTTTTTTTCCCCCTTGTGAATGGAGGTGCCTCTTTGAGATGAGTTTGGCACACTACTGGTTCTGTGGCTTTCCATTTAAAGCTGCTAGGATAAGAACTTGGTATTTGTTAGCTTTTGACTAGTCATGTGAAAGAAAACTACTGCTTCTCCTAGACAGAGGCGTTTCTAAATACAAAAAGACTGTAATCCAAAACTTCTGGGAGTAAAAGAATGAAACATTTTGAGTGTCTCAAAATAGAGCTAAAAATGTAGATATGTATGTGTACTTTAGTACTGAATTACAATGTGTGGAATCCAGTGGACTTCAGGAGGGTTGTGGAGTGTGTAAATCACAGCTGAATTGAGTTCATTCTTTAGTACATCCCAGAATAAATGTCAGCTGTAGTGTGTGTGTATATATAGAGAGAGCACACAGTTCAGTGCCAAAGCTGCTGTTGTTTGTAGGGAATCTGAATTTTCTAGTGTGGTTCATTTTGGTGTTTGGTTGTTTTGTTTGTTTTGGGGTTTTTTTTTTTTATATGATAGAAAGGTTGGTAACTGGTGCCCCATTATCAGCTCATGAGATGTCAGTGGTATTCAGAATGCTAAATGGAAATACTGAAGTAATTGCTTGTCATAAATTGTACGTTTCACCAATAGCTTTTCTGTGCAATGACTCTTTAGGAGTCTTATTTATGAAGGTGTAGACAGAGGAATTTAATGGGCATATTAGAAAAATATAATCAAAGGTTATAGGATGCTCTTTTGTGCAAATCAACTGGCTACAATATGATCTCTATTTTCAGTCTAAACTTATGCTGCATTCCAGAGATGACACGTTTTATTTTATATTTCTTCTTCTGAATAAGTAGACAACAGGTGAAGCCCCAAAAGGGTGAAGGAGTTATGTACTGCCTAAAGCAAATACTTGCATTCTGTCAGAGTATATTTCACATCAGTGATATAAACAAATGGGCTATTGTGTTCCAGACTTCAGTAACACTAACGATGATAAAAACCATAAAGAGTAGACAGGCATGCACTTTACAGGCATATAAGTAGTCACAATATACTTCACGGTGTTCTTCAGATAATCTCGTGATTGCACTTTGTCCTTTCATAAAAGTACTCATTGCCTTCCAGGAAAAAGACAACTAGGTCTAAGTCTTCTACTCTGCCCCCACCCTGAAAAAGCTGCTGCTTACCATCTGTGGGATTTTTTTCAAATACGTTTTTTTTTTTTTTCAAGAGCAAAATCTGGGAAGAAAAAAGGGTTGGGGTTTTTTTTGTATACCAAATATTTCTGTATTCAGTTAGTCTCGCTTGAAACAAGGATCTTGCCACATGTGTATGCTTTCAGTCATTTATATGCAACTGTGTGCGTTTTCATTTTTATGCTGAAAGCAGAAGAAACAGATGTAATTTTTTAGGAAATAAATCATTACAATATGCTTTTAGAGGCTGCATAGCTACAAATGGGAGTACTCTGGAAACTTTCTTCATAGGATTCCTGCTGGGTCTGTACAGATAAGCCTAATTTTTTCTGTTCTTTCTCTTAACACGAGAATAGGAGGATAATTTCCTGTTGGCTATTTTACGTGCATTATCTTTGGAAAGGTATTGCAGAAATAATCTTATCCATCGCCTGCTTTAAAGAATATCCTAGGCAAGTTAACAATTATATTTACCACAATATCTGTTACTTGCTTCTGCAAGACCTAAGAAGCTCCTTTCAGTAACACATGCGTACTGCTTAACCGTAAAGCACTCCATACTGACTTTAAAATGAGTTTAGAATTGAAGGAGTCTTAAACTTTTTGGTTTCTACCCTATGAAAATTTATATAACCTGATTTACAGAATGTTGAATGATTCGAAATGAATGATTTTATGGTTTGTCAAGCATATCAGTTGAGATCTACAAGCTAATTCTTAATGTGAGTTGTTAGTAGTGTATGTTACAGAGTTCTTGTCCAAGTTACTCATTGCAAGTAACCTCCTCAAGCTATAACCTAAATCCTTGAGTTACGTAGGTACATTGCTAGTTAACTGGAGAAATGTCTAACTGAAGACAATATGTATTATTCTGTGTGAAATAAATTTGGATGTGTACCAGCCATACCTTGATAGGAATTATAATGACAACTTTGTTTTATAGTATGTAGTATAGTATATAACTGTTAGAAAATTGCAAAAAATGTCACTCGGGAAAATACTACTTGATGAAATCAAAACCTTTAGGTGCATAAAAAGATGTACATTGGGTACATAAGCAAAATAAAGCTACAGATGTGTAGACTGTAGTTGTTCTGAATGGTTTTGCACTACCAAAGTGACACAGGTAATATTTGTACTTTTAACAGTTTAAAAGTCCTCAAAAACTTGCCTTTTAACACTTTTTGACAGGCTTAATTGATACTTTACCAAATTTGATTATAGTTATACTAGAGTAGTTGACTGAACTCTTGACTCCAAAAGTGAAAGGTGGAATTGGAATTTTCTTGGTTTTCCCTTTGATTTTGAAGCTGAACTCATTAAAAGTTCTTAATAGCAACAAATTAGAAGTGCAGAATTAAAGAATTGCTGATTACTGGTTAGTTGACTACTGTATTAATTTTTTTTCCTGTCATAACTTGCATACTAGACTTTTTTTAAATTTATTTTGTAACTATGCCACCCCATTATTCTATTATACCATTTTGCTATTTTAGTAGTCAGCTGTTTAAAACTATATGAATATGAGATCCTAAATAGTATAAGACCACAGAAACGTGGAATATTCCGCAAAGTTCGCTCTGTTCTAGGCAGATAGAGATCTGTTGTCTTGGCAAAGAATAAATGCACCTCCAAAGAACATTTTATGTTTGGAAAAGAAACAAAATAGGGTAGAATCTGACTCACAATTTCAATTGTTTAATCATAGTAACCTACTAATAACTTTAGTAAATTACTGCTGTTAGACACATGGATTGTACTTAGTCATTCCTCTAGAAGGTGGTTGGAACAAATACTATAGCTGAATTGTAGAAGAATATGGGTAGATTTATGTTGATAATGTTTAGGTATTGCATTCAGGTGAAAACTCTGGTAATAAGTCTAATGGCTCAATGTTCATTCATTACCTGTAGTAATCAAGAAGATTCTACCTTGTTGTCTGACTAATGTAAGTGAGGTTTGTGGGAATCTGCCCGTTTCTGTTACAACGAAGGATAAAAGAAGTGATTTTAGAGGGTGACAATTCCTGTATGTCCTATTGTGAAGGTTATTTATGAAAAAATAGATAATCTAGGAAATGTAAAGGAGATACGTACATATGCACACTGAAGCAAATGTGTGGTGTGGTGTCAGGTCTTAGGCTGGACTTGATGATCTCAAAGGTCTATTCCAGCCTCTATGATAATTCTGTGTCAATATGAGGTATTTATTCCCCAAGGCATTAATACCTAGATGTAGCACCGATCTTGCAGGATGAGCTTTTCTTCAGGAGACTGTTATTAGGCTGTCAGTCATGTAAGATCTTTCTTTCAATAGCAAATTTTGTCAGGCAGGTAGACAAGACATTTCTGAGATTTCTTTTTTTTTCTGTTAGCAAGGAAGACATCCATTGATGTCAAAGAATTTTTGATTCAGTGAAGAGAAAGACTAAAGGCTTTAGTTTTTACCTTCTAGAAATGATTTTGTATCTTCACCGTGGCACAAAAAAAACCCCCCATAATTTAAAGTCCTGTCTTTTTCTTCATGTTAAATGGAATGAACACTAGGTTATTAGTGCTTTCATAAGCACTTTGGAAACATAGTTAAGTAGAACCACTTTTAGCACAGAAGAATTAATAAAGAGAGTGGGACTTAGGGTAACAATTAACTAAACTGGTGCTGCTGAGCATTATTTTACCATTTAGAAAATAGTTCATCAATAGCTTTCTACTAAATCCATTCATTAATACCTGTGGGCACTAACTTGTGGAGGAATTAATCTTAAAGGGAGAAGAACTTCTTGGCACTGTTACTACCTTCTGTTTTGGTAGCTAAATGGTCAGCTATGGTGTTGCCTAACCTAGTGTCATCCTCTGCTAAGGCATCACAGTTGTTCTAGACACTTCATGAAGTTGATGAGTCTGTCGACTTCCGCATGTGATTTGTCAGCACCTTCCTTTTTCTCAGCTCTCCCAGTACCACTGAGGCCTCTGAACTGGCTCACACTGGTACTCCCAGACTGCGTGATGACCAAGCATTTGATGTGAAATGCAGACTGTAAAGGACTGGTGTGATTCAAAGGGGACTAGAAAGGAGTAAAATATCTATTTTTGGCACAGTTACTCCTCTAACCGTGGAAGTACCCAACCCCCTGCCTCCACCTTTTCAATTCTGTCTGTTAAACCCCAGGTCTTCCAAATGTTAGTTTTATCCAGTTTTCCCACTGCCCTTCACAAGCTAGTGTATGCTGTCAGGGAACAAAACCTGAACAGCTCTCAACGCAAGTTAAATTCTCTTAAAAGCTAAATGGGATGCTGTGCTGCTGCTATGGAAGCTCTCCAGAACCCTGTGCCACGCAGTTAGCATGCCATGCACGTCAGGAGGGGTGTAGAGGCAACAGGATTACTGACTCTTTAAACAGGGCTGTAGCTTATCCTGTGCCCTTGAATTCTAAATTATCATCTTTTCTCCCACACAGTGCCAGAAGGTTTGGGAAAACCATCGTATACTTAGGCTTTTACATCTTAGTATCTCTCATACCTCATTCAAGCTAAACTCTATTTAGGTTTTATGGACTCTAGATGGCTCAAACTCATAATTCTCAAAAAATAACTGGGCACTTCTTTAAACCTTAATGTAAATGCTAAGGCAATCTAGATAAAAGAGCATCAGCCAAGATCTAAAATAACTGTCATTTTGAGCCAGTGAAATAGCATGAATCTCTTTCACTTTCTTCTACTGTTTTGGTAGATGCATGCAGCTGTTGATTTAGGTTTTATCTAGGCTTTTGGTGCTTTCTTTAGGAATTACTGTATTATTTATCTCTAAAGTGTCTAGAACTCTCGCTGTTATATAAAATAATAATATGAACTGTGGTTTTCATTGTGGGGTTTCATATTTTCTTCATTGCTTCAGAATGAATAATTAAGTCCTAAGCTGTGAAAACCTATTTAAAATTAATTTAAAAAGTGCTGGATCATGCAAACCACAAGCTACATCTACATCAGGTATTTAAAGGAATACCTGTTTTCTTTTTCCAATTTTTTTTTTGTTTGTTTATTGGCTGCAAAATGTATGAAATTTTGTATTTCTCCACTGCTGTGAAATGAAGCGGTATGTCAGTCAGCTGCTGAGAGTGGCCTAAGTCCACCATCGGAGCTTACAGTTCAGAAGGAAATGCTGCTAACAGCTTTCTTTCTAATGGTGTGCATGATTTTTTTCATGTTTTTGCTATGAGTGTGAATTTTGCCTTGTATTGATTTTGTTTAGGGTTAAGAGTTATTTCAGAAATATAATTATTATCTGCCTCTAGGAAATGGGCTTCCAATGTCAATGGAAAAATATAATACCTATGTCACGCTGTCTGCAGATGTACATGAGCGTGTTGGAAATGCTGCTTGCTGACTCACTGTTTTAATCAATGGCACAAGATGTGCAGAATCTAGGCATTTTACTGATTTCCTTTTTTGCTGAGAGTACCCTCCATATTTCCTAATCTTCCCCCTAACTAGGGATACCAAGAGTTATGAGAACACTTTCCTAGCAGTGTTATTACTTGCAGGAATTCCTATACAATTAGAGTTTGAGGTTGGTAGACAAGTGGATGATTTCACAAAAACATTTAAAATAAAGCTTTGTTCATAATAATAGTATGGGAAAGATCAACAGCTGCTTATTTAAGGACAGCATTTCAAACTTGGCTTTCAAATTAAATAGAATTTTTTCAGATTTGAACTTGCACTGCTTGGGAATGGGAATAAGGGAAGAGGAACCATTTGCAAGGAACAGGTAGCTATACGGGTACCTGTGTAGTCAAATGTCTGCCTGTAAAATTTCTTTACAAGCTACAGTCCTATGTAGCTTGTTTGTGCTAATACTAGGCACTGAAAAGAGCAGAAAACTGTTTGGTTTGGATTTTACATTGTTATTTTTTTAAGAGATTCAGTGTTTTATTTTGGAGCATTTTTATTATTTCATTGCTTACACTTCAGCTGTTTACTAGCTTCAACAGGATACAGGTGTAAA
>JAAGNO010001428.1:28416-38805 GCA_033439905.1 Ceryle rudis | reverse complement strand
AAGTAAGAAGCCTCCTTTCCACACAACTCCAGCTACATTTCATCTTTCTGGTCGGTAAGACAATCAGACTTATCATAAAAAACCATCAGGTAGCTTTACATATCTTAATGGAGATTAAGCAGAATGGGAGAATTACCTAATTCTGACCTCCAAGAACCAGTTAACTGTTACAAGAAGTAAAGTGATATTTCTATTTTCTAAGAAAGGATAGCACCATCTGGAGATACTCTTAAGATACCAAACATGGAAGCTAAGCACGTCTCATGCTAGGCTTCTCCATGTCAGACTGGTAACTTCAATCTTAATTCATCCAAGGTACTCCTCAGATTTTATCAGCATTTACCAAATGTAATATTTAGCCAAAATAACCACGTCAAACTTGATATACATTTAAAGATCATTCTGTTTTGAAAGTAGCTACTGATAACTACTGTGAAAAGTTGTTCCTAATTTGGTAGCATGCTGAAGAATGGCAATTCTCACTTAAAAAAGTTTGAAGGGTTATATATTTTAAGAGCTTTTTCAAGCAAGGAAACAGAAGAAAATTTCCTGAAGTAAGAGACTGTGTCCTAGGTGGAAAGACAGCAGACATGAGAATTAACACAGAGGATGGGAAAATCTCTACCAAAAAAGACTTTGTCAAAAGGTAAGTCTGTCTTGGAATGCTGCTGGCACATTTAGAATACTCATTCTTTAGCAGTGACGTTGTAGTGTCATCCCATACACATTTTTATTCCATTGAGCATTATATCCTGCCAAGATAACTTGCACTGATCTAATGAAGAAAAAGGCTGGTGGCAAGCTGGCCACCATTTTTATTCATTGCCTCTCTGAAAGGCACTGATTGATATTATAGCAATACTCTAAAAGGAATAAACGTTTAATTCACTTGAATTAAGCACAGAGCTTAATTGTAAACTTGAATTTAAATTAAACTTAATTTTAAACTTGAATTAAGCACAGAGCTTAATTCAGAAAAACAAGTCCTGGACAGTCTGTTGGTGAATTACCATGGGAGGTGCACAGTAAAAACTAGGTCTCTATTCAGTTGCTATCAAGCTAGCTGCTAGATGGGAATTTGGTTCATGTGGTATCTGAATCCTAAGTATGTTTTAAAACCCCTTGTCTCTCAAAAGTGAAATTATTTCATTTCCATTTTAGTTGATTCAGCCTTACATTAAAAACAGGTGGTGGTTTTTGGTTTTTTTTTTGTTTTTGTTTTTTTTTTTTTTTTTTAATTTAAAGACATTAAAATGATACATTTTCAGACCAATACTTATAAATCAAGAAAGCTCTACTGAAGTTATCAGAAGTGTGTCCATTTCCATATATTATGGCCATAACCTCAGAAAATAACTTGCAACCTCCTAAGGAAGGGAAGTGAAAGGAGACATATATTCTTGACTTCTAAAGTCAGGGACATCCTAGACATGGTGCTGAGTCATAGGCTGGACTTGATGATCCTGGAGGTCTATTCCAGCCTCAGTAATTCTGTGATTCTGTGACTTTCTCCCGTAGGCAAGGGCAGGTGAGACTGGAAACGTGCAGCTGCCATCATTGTGCAGTGCAGGAAGGACAGCTTTGGGGGAGGATCAAGGAAAGCTCCAAGGCACTAAACAAGTCCTGTATGAATTCCTTCCTGGATGCAGAAAATGAGGGAATCCATGGAGATCTATAGCTCTATACAGGATTAAAGAAAACATGTTGTATCCACACTTACAAGTAACTACAGAGCATGAGCAAATAACTAGTTGTCTAAAAAGCATTAGTCTTCCTATGAGAATACTGAGTTTCCTAGAAGCAGCACTAAAATCTTACTCTGTGACTCTAAGCTCTGTGTTCACTCTGAAAGCCATTAAGAGATCTCGGAGAACAGACTTGTAAACTGGTGCCAGCTGAACAGATACATCCACACAAGGCAGTAGAGGGACAGCTGCAAACGTCCTGGAAGCAGTATAACTAAATGTAATAGAAGTGCATTTACTGTTGGCAAACCTCGGGCTGCCCAATGTGGCTATACTGCCTTTTATTCCTTGAGTATGTTTTGAATTTCATTATGTGACATGACCACATAACAGTTCCTTTTAATTGCCTCTTTTAACTGAAGACTTCTCAAATTTCTACATGATAAACTACTAGAAAAGATTTTAAGCTAAAATCCAGATGATAAGCATGGGTATACAAAAAAAAACTTGAAGAGAATTCATTCATAACTGAAATGGATTAAAAATTCATCATTATACTCTTTTATATAAGTAAACTTCTAATTTCTTTGCCCTTAAATTGGCCGTGCCTAAGTTTCTTTGGCCGTTGGAGTATTTTAGTTTAAACCCAGTTGTAGCATCAAGTTGTTGAAAATGAGGTGACCTTTCAAAGTTTGACATACAGGTGAGACTGTATGGTCTCTTCATACATTCAAAGGGTAAAGAACAGTGAAATATATATCAGACTGGACAAACAAAAATATTTTTCCTTTAAATCCTCAGTTTAAAAACATTTTATTGTGTTATGCTGGGCACAAAGTGTTAAGCCAACATTTATTTCTCAGGAGACATTTAGTATTATTCTTCTAATCTAATTTAAAATGATGGTTAGTGAAGGATAATTGAAATGCATCTTAACATTTAAGTTTTACTCCTAGTTGCCTCTATTACTTTCATTTTGCTTAGCTTTTGGGTGCTTTCCTTTTTTGCATCCACAAATCTGGTCACGAATCCATTCTTGTCTCTATTTACTTTGTTTCACAAGACAGTATGATATTTGTTTTCTTCTTGGCCAGGTGAGTTATTGTTTTCCAGAAATTTGTATCCTGGTTTAGCTATTATGTGTCATTGTATTTCCCAGAAAGGTGTTTATTTCTCCTCTTTTTAATAAGAGTTTGTGGGACAAGACAAACCTTAGCAACTGGGTTATATTTTCTTTTTCACGGAAAGGACTGTTTAAGAGGTGTGAATTATTAAGGGGAACAAAAATCTCAGGTTTCATGTAAAATCCCACTTTAGTAATAAAGAAAACATTTTACAAAGCATAAAGATCACCAGCATAATTGCATGGCAATATAGCTGAATGGCCTTTAGATTGTTTCTGAATCAATTATTTAAAGGAAATTCTCATCCAGAAGGCCAACAAAAAGGGCTGTGTGTATCTTAAGAGTGACTTAACACTTTTTTTTATATGGTTCATTTACATGTTGTGACTAAAAATATACAGTTCAATTCATCAGTTCTATCCTGAACTAAGCATCCTTAGGCCCTTCATTACTTCACAAAATCCTCATTTCAGAGATGAGTATCTGCATAGTTTCTCTCCAGTGAAACAAACATTCCCAGATCCAATTAAGGAGTGGACTGTGAACACAACAAATTCAAGTTCTGCTGGATTATTTTAGAGTAGAGGTTATCATCCTTTATGTATTAAAAGAGGAAGATCCAATTGGAAACAAAAAAAAAAAAGAATAGAAACTAATTACAGATTAAATTAAAAATGTTGAGAATCGTATTTCATACGACTGACTGCTCTGCAAAATTCCTAAAAGCTGATGATTTAAATTCAAGTATACTAGATTTTGCAAATATAGGTTACAAAACCCCTCATTTTCTCTTTGTATCCGCAGAGTGAATCAATGAGCATAGCTTTCAAGTTTTAAATAAAGTTTGGCTTGGGTTAAGCTCTTGTAAATGTGTGGGAAAGGAAGCTTTGCCTTAGTTAATTAGTCTTTCTTTTTTATTATTTTGAATAACAATGAGCAAGACAGCTCCTACAGAAAGAGAAAGGAAAGCCTGGGAAACCACGTGAAGATACCATTTCTAGACATGTGCTGGCAATTGTTTCATAGTAATACGTCCAAAAATACCTCAGTTAGAGGAGACTTGCCAGAAAAGAAGGAAGGAGGTCGGGGGAAAATAGCACTGAAGGTTTGCCCTCTGTAATTACCACCAATGCTCTCAGAGTGTAAAATACCAAATAAATACATGAAATAATGGGAGAAAAAAGAAAATATTTTCTATGACATCACCCAGCATAAACAACTCGGGCACCATCCGTGACAGAAAACCTATCCATACTTTTTTTTGCTTTTTAAAAGAATTTGCAGAAGTCTGCTATGGATCATCTGATCAATCACCCCAAACCTACAAATTTTTGCTGTTTCTTGAAGGGCTATGTATACCAACATATCTGTTTAAACAGTGCTTGCCTTTCTCTGCAAAAGTCTTAATATTTCATTTGTCTGTCACAAGTTTGTTTACTCTTCAATTTCCAGAACCTTCACTTGCAAAAACCTCCCAAACAACCCAACCTAAAAACGATAAAAATCCAGTGCCACAACGTAGTACACTGTAAAGATAATATTAAATGGCATTTAGTTTTCATGTCTTCATTATGCTGTACCTTCTGAATGAAGTGAATGAATTGTCTGTATTTGCTTTCTTATGACCACCACAAAAAGCACGTGCCTGTTGATACCATGGTATTGATGGATTACGTGGTAATATACTTAATCTTTAGTTCTCTCTCTATTTTTGAGTGTCAATAGAATAATGGTGATTATGTCAGCTGTCTTACTAGATCTATCTCAGGTTTACATTATGCTTAAAATACTTAGGACAGTAAGCTAGATATTTTATATTTACAATATTCTTTTCTCAAGTTTCTGATCTTTACAAACAGTAATGAACATATGGACTGGTTTATAAAAATGCTGACTGCTGTAGAAAATGTCAATTTCAGCCTTTCCTCAGCAGGAAGATGTTCCACTCCATCATCTCTGTGGCTCTGTGCTGGACTCTCTCGAGCGGTTCCTTGTCCTTCTTGACCTGAGGGGCCCAGAACTGAACACAATATTCCAGATGAGGCCTCACCAGGGGAGTAGAGGGGGAGGAGAACCCCTCTCGACCTACTAGCCACCCCCCTTCTAATACACCCCAGGATGCCATTGGCCTGTTGATGCCAGAAAAAGTCTGAGGTACTGGATGTGTTGGTGGAGAAGAAGAACCAGGCATGATAGAAATAAAGAACTTGAGAGAAATTCTAAAATAACCCCTCAGTTCTCAATAGAAATCACACAATCTCAAGATTTGCTCTCATCCTATATTGACTGAAAATAATTATATTCTTTTTTTCTCTAAGTAAAAAAATAGCATTGTGAATTCCAAATTATGAAGTGTTGTATGACTTTTTTTTTTTAATAAAAACAGCTCTCCTACTTCAATATGTAATTGTTTCTGCTGGCTAAGCAGTTAGTGTTGGAGAGCAGGCACAGCTTTTAATTCACCACTACTCACACCTAAGATGATGCATGACATCCATACTACTGATGGATTTGAACTATGAGAAACTTTAGTCAGTTATGTTGGCATTAATCAGCTAAATCTGTCTTCGAACGTTGCCTAAAGAAGCACAGTAGGAGTAGGATGCAGGCTGGAAAACGTCTGCCACTAGACAGGGGCCTCAGCCTGGGGAGGTTGTTTGGCACCGTCACTGATGTGTGATGGTACTTGCTGGGATTTGCTTCACAACGGTCATTTACCTCTCTGGAAAAAGATGCCCCAAATGCAAAGAATCTCAAGTTATTTGTAAAATACTAAATAGAAACTCTCTTTCCAACTCCCTTACAAAGTAGGTCCTCTGAAATTTCCTTGGATATATTACTTCCTACAGGTGCCACAGGTCCCCAAGACAGTAAAAGGATGCATACAGAGGATATAGGACAGTCACTGTTCTGTTTATAATTCAACATTAAGAGTTCTAGTGAAAATAAGAAGAAAAAGAACAAACAGTTGACAGTTTTTAACACATGAATGGCATGGTTACCTCGAAAGATTGGTGTTATATGTCTAGTAGCCATTACGGAAGAGTAGAGATTTTAATTTATAGGGAGATTTGAATTTGATCTTAAGGGAAAAAAAAAATAAATCCCAGACCTGATCCAAATTAAACAAATTTCATATATTACAATAACAACAAAATATTCAATATATGAATCACCTAGTCTTTAGGACTAATTAAAATTGACAACTAAAACACAGCGTACAGTTAAATGATAACATTAAACTGAAAAAAAAAAAAGTAGTATTATAATTGCAAAAATAGTTAGCTATTCATTGCACAGCAAAACTGTTATTTTCCCACTGAGTATATTTTACCTCATAGTTCCTAATTCAGAACAGAACCACGGAGTTTACAGCATTCGTTTCACAATCATACTTCGAATTTGGCATACAAGCAGCTGAAATGTATATAAAAATTATTCTGTTTAAACTGCGGGAAAGCCCATTCCATTATATAAGAACTAGCAAAGTACAAAGGGAAAAGGTGCACATTAGTGACAGAAAGTGACCACGTTACTCTTAATGTTTCATGCTCCATGTTCATTTGAATGGACTTAAACTGAGTTGGAAGAATATGAACATGGCAATTCCATACCTTTATATACACATTTTTGCAATTCCCAGAATACATCCAGCTCCCTTTGTATTGATTTTAAGATATTTGATTTAAATAATTTTTATTGTAGCATGTTGAATTTAAAAGTCCTGAAAAGAATTTTTTTGTTTCAGAACTAAATTTTTAATTTCCCTTTGATGTATCCGCTAGGTACAAAACATGGATGAAGCATGAATGAATTAGCCACCGATTTTCTAATTATGAGTGTTCAAAACCACCAGTTTTGATTATATTTATACACACATCCTGCTGGTGGAGCCTAGGGATTCTATGTTCTCATTTTCTTAGACCTGGCGTAGCATCAGAGTGTTATACACTAAAAGCATGTCCAAACACAAATAACTTCACTCTTGTGAATAATACCATCCTATCAGCTCAAAGGCATAACCTGGGCTAAAAAAGTAATGATTTCTATTATTGGGAATGGGAGAATCTTTTCCACTGTGGGCTCTTTGACAGATGAGGTCAGTAGAGCAGGTACACAAGGAACTCGGCTAGTATAGAGACCAATGGGGTAGATATAATCTGATAAGTGTGCAAACAGGTTACATTAATTCCTGCATTCCTATCCACGTAAACTATAGTGCATGATGCAAGATAAAGAAAGCATGGGAAGAAGTTAAAAATACACTTTGCCAAGAAGAACCTGAAGGCATATTAGGAAGAATATGATAGAAAAATAAATGAGAGTTAAATAACCCGCTGATTACTGTACTTTTAATCATACTGCGCTGGATTTATTCAAAGACAGGTTGGGTTGCATGATCCTTACTTTGGATGCCTGATGTGAGACCTAGAATAACTTGGTTCCACATTATGAATATTTGGCTCAGTTAAATATTCATTATGCTGTAGGCTCATTTGATTTTCAACAATCTTATCTGACACAACCTATAAACTAATTCAAAGAGAATGACCAGCAGCAGGAAACCCAACTCCAAGCTCTCTTACTCCAGTTACATAATGCTGTATGCTGCATGATACTGGAGCTATATTAGTTTTTTGTGGGTTTACTCTCAGCTCTGATGACTCAGGCATACTTAAGATTTTTTGCTTTCAGAAGTATGAAAATTGCTCCCAAACTTTTCAGGGCATATGTTAATTTTTGCAGAAAAATATAAAGAAATAAAACCCAAACAATTGCTCATTCAATAAAAAGTTTTGCCGTTGCCTGCAGAATTAGGCTCCAGTATGTTTTCCTTTTGGAAGCATTTCATATTCATGGCAATATAACCAGAAACAAAATAAGAGTTAAAGATGTTACCACTATCCAAACAAATGTGAAATTTCATAAATACTATGGTTTGTGCTACAGCACTTTGAAAATACTTTAAACAGATGGGCCGGTGAGACTGCCTTTCATGTTTTATCAATCTGGCTGAAACACACTCGACATATAGACTGGGACATAAAGGACACTCAACATATAGACTGGGAAGAAATGCCTTGTTTGTTAAGAAATCACACAGAAAAAAAATCTGAATGAATGGCATAATGTTTTATACGTTTATAATTTCTTGGGAAAAGATCAGCAGTCAGAGGAAAAGATCAGTGTTATACTGTAGAGGAAGAAGTAGTAAAAAAGAGAAGAATCTTGATTTCTCTGCATAAAAGTGTTATGGGATTTTTCCAAACAACACTCTGGATGAACAGTTGAAAGCTGAAAAAATTTCATATACTCTTGTACACCAGAAAGGCACCATAACCCTTTAAAAACCAACCAGGGGGACAAAATTTGTCATACGTGACAGTTGTTTAATGGAGAAAAAGAAGTGGGATAAGAATCTTAATCCCTATTTTAATGCAGATAAAGATGATGGATAAAGGAGGAGGAGGATTTTGTTCTCTATCTTGCACTATTAGTTAAGAGAGTCTCTCACAGAACGGGCATTAGTTAATATGAATGGTCACACTCCAAAATTTCACTATATACAAATTCCAGTGATCTCTCCCCAGTGTAACCTATGATTGAATCTTTTAAGTGCCTGTAAATTAATCATGTAAAAATATCCTGAGGGTCACTTCGATTTTCTGATGAAGATTTCATTTATAGGCTCTGCAAAGACCATTTAACTATATAGTGTTTGTCACCAACACATGATGGCAAGAAAATACTATAAGTAAAAGTTTTAATTTTTGCCTTATATTATTACAAAGAATTCAGTATTACTTTTAACTTTCAAGTATAATGGATTATTTTTGCATGGGGCACAGAAGAATCCTTGTACAGGATAAAGAAGGAAATGGAGAAGGCAGAGCTGCCTCAGGAAGGAAAAATCTACTGTTGGGAACTACTTTCTGCATTTATAAACACCAAACATTTTCACTTCTTACATCCCCAGTGCACAAAAAGGAGAAAGTCAAGCTCCCACATTGTTACTTGAAACCCCGTACGAGATGAGGAGTCATGAAGTTACATCCTTACACTCCACCTATCTACAGAATAGTATAAACTGAACTCAGACAATGTCTCCCGTAGTACTTTGTAATCATTCCTGTTTGGGTCCATTATCTGAGACAGAAAGCACATCTCTTCAGTCTTAATATCATGAAAAATAGCTTAAAGTCAGATTGTAATCTTATGGATTGACATTCATGACTCTTAACTGATGATTCTTGGACACAAGTATATTCATTGGCTATGCAACTCACTTTTTTTGTTGAGTCAAAAAATGCTGAAGTCAATATATCTCTGCCAGCTGCATCTGGAACCACTGTGAGGAACTTCTGATCTGATCTTTACTCTGTAATAGAATGATAAAAGAAATAAAAAGTAGAGAATTTCCATTAGTTATTCTAAAGTGACCTCTGATCAACTTAATGAATTTCATTAAGACAGTCAATACCAATTATTCTAGACAAGCATAGGAAATCCAAGTGGCTTGTCAGCATGTTAGGTATGAGAGGCCACACGGTGTTACTGCCACTCCTCTATGTAAGTCACTTCCCACATTTGTGGAAAATTATTTCATCAAATCTTTCTAGTAATTATTGCCTGCTTTTATATGCTTTTGGTAAACCAATCTTTGAAATTACTCTTTTCCCAGTTCTCACGGTTGGAAAGTTTTTGATGACAAAATGAAGCTCCTTTTTACCTGCCAACAGTAGTCACACTGCACAAGCCAGCCCCTGGATCCACCCACAGCTCCTCCAGTCAATGTCTCTGACACCTTTACTGTTACCCCAAGCTAACAAGAGCAAACCCACACCTCTATACCTGCAGTGGTATCCAGCTGGATACGCTAGCTGTGATGCTGACATAGCATGTACCTGAAACTCCGGGATTCTACTGTATTCTATACACCTGCCCTCACCAGCACACAGTAGACTACGATCAGTCATATTTTTCTGTTTGTGAATGAAGCCTGACACAGAAATCCACAGAAGCTGTTGAATATCTGCAGTGATGCAAGCCAGCCCAACTCAGTTAAACTAATTATAGACTTTCTCTTGATATTGACAGACTCTGAATAAAGATAATAGACAAGAATCAAACCAGTAAAGGATATTCTTTTTTTTTCTTGAATGAGATCCATGAAAAATGGCAAGCTTGTGGATATAAAAGTAAAGCCAGCCTTATGAAAGGTTTCATTACATACTCTTCAGGAAAGAAAATAAATATTTCTACCATATAGAGACGTATGAGGATCTTCCCTCCAAGTATTAACCTGAACGTGCTCCCTGGTGGATTTGGGTCAATTTGTGTAATAAAGATAATTTCTAGCACCAGAATTTTTGTGGCCATTTTTAGAAATTAAGCGCCCTTCCCTTCATAATACCGAGGGACTGATGAACACAGACAACAATTCTTTCTCTCTTTTTATATGCTCTGTACAACAGGAGGAATAATAATGGACAAAAGAGGAGCAAAATCACATGTTAGGAATCATCGCTATCGAGTCTGGTGCAGAACACCCGGCGTTACAAAACCGCTGCCGCCGTGTT
>JAAGNO010001428.1:13706-28316 GCA_033439905.1 Ceryle rudis | reverse complement strand
CTAAACAGAAAATCTAACCCCAAAGTCTAATCCAAAACTTTAAACGGAAAATGTAAAGAAAAATATAAGTATAAATTATAATACAAAATATAAAATATATGTTTGATTACACACAGAATATGGACTTTCCCTATTGTTGGGAAATAAGCACTGTCAATACACAAGTCTAAACTACTATTAAAACCTACTGAACACTTGGAAAGAACAGCGAAGCATTAAGCACACGAGCAAAAAATAACTGCTAATGGCTAATAAAACATATTTTACTGAAAGTCTAAGAACTGATAGCAGCATCCAAACCAGTCTTAATCACACTTGGCATGAGCTCAGATGGCCAAGATGATTTTTCAGAAGTTCACAGAATGAAAGAGGAGGAAGGCAGTGAAGATTTATGCAATCAGCCTTATATGGCTTCATTTCTGGAGGACAGCCTTCGGTACTTCTTGAAACTCAGGACTTTGAAAGAGCTGGAAACCCCAAATCTATTGTCAGCACCCTCACCTCCCAAAACAACATCGCTAGAGTATCAGATGCTCTGCTTGGCTAGATTATAAAAGGGATTGTCTGTGGAAACAAAGCAAGCGTTACTCCAGAGAGATCAATCCAGCAAAAACTTTGAAAATATGTAAATCAAAGCTTTTGGTGATTGAAATATATGTTGGTAAATAAGATTTCACTTTAAAAAGCAGACCCCTTGTGAAAGGCAAACAGGACTCAGAATTAGGTTTAGGCTGACGTTTCTTTCTGAACCTCACTTTTATTGCCACAGATTGACACCCATGTAGTTCTTCCCCTCCCATCCAAGCCCAAGATGCTATAGTAATCACTAAAGTCCCACTAATGACAATGCTGGAATACCATAAGAAGAAAAACTATATTAAACCCCAATTCAGGAAGATATCTGAAAACAGAATTCTAACTTCCAAATATTATGAGTGACATAGAACAAGGATGAGCCACATAGGCAAGGGTGACAGTAGCAGCCATAATTCTAACTTTGCTGCCATTAATGTTTATGTCATGTATGGTTTACTGCTGTATTGAGGGACTAGCAAGATGGGCAAGCACAGAGTTTATTCCGCCTTGCAGCAGCTATGGGAGATCACAACCACAAACACATGTTTCAGCAAAGACTATTGTAGAATAGAAAGCGTTATTTTTGACAAGCAGAGAACTGCAACAAAAGATTTATTATTCTGCAGAATAACTGGTGAATGCATTATCCTGTCAACATTTAACTATTATAATCAACTTAAATAATCAAAGCTGCCTTAAAGGTTTTATTGGTTTACATTAATTTGAAAATATTTATTTGATTATACTCATACTTTCATTAATGTAAATGAAACTAATAAGTTAAAACTCAAAGTTAGGTAAAATGAGAAACATAACACATTTTATCCTTCATACGCCTATTCTGCAGGCCATACATTTTCTTACCTTCTGCACTTTAAACCAGCAGATGACACCAAAATGCTGTGGCATGCTACCTATGCTATACGTGCTGTGTGCACAGTGCCACTGGGAGAATGATTTCTCTAATTGAGGTACGCTTCCAGTAATCCTTGGTCCTTTTCTCACCTGAAGTCACTCTAAAAAGTGGCTTGCTGTGGCTGGCTCACTCACCTCTTTGCAGACGTGTTATTAACATCTTATTGAGACCTATCTAACTCTATATGCTTCATTAGTCTGCTTGCTTCAGTCAGGCATAAACCACTGATTTTTGGATTAGCTGCTTTTGTCTGTTAATCTGCCTCTAACTCATAGGCTGAAATGTTTCAGCAGTAGAATTTCGAAGCATCTCAACAGTTGTTTTTTAACCACTTACTGACTGACTTTAGAGAAGACTCCGTGTTTTGCCCAGACTTGGGGGCAATTCATAGACCCTCTGTAGTATGTATAAATGTAATGCTTAGTACAGGAAAATTTAGCCTAACACAGGGGTATCAGATAATCAGGTAGATTTCAAACGAAAAGCAATAGCATGAGATCTTCTGAGCTTTCACAGAACTGGTTAAAGCTCTACCTGCAGATCATCAGATTTCACTGAGTGAAGCCATTTAAAAGTCACACCAAACCAGCGACATGTTGGTACAAGCTCTTAGACTGTCTTTAACAAGTTCTAGCTTTATCTTGTAGAGGATTCTGTCTTGCTTCTCTTTGACTAATGAGATGATACAGCAGCCTCAAAGAGCCTAGGAAAATAAGCTTTAGCTACGTATTTAATTTCAGAAAGATGGGGAAGCTAGATTATAGAATGGTAAAGACGAGAGAACACTACTTATAGTGTAGTTTTGATGACAGTCAAGCCAGTGGTACCTGCATCGTTACTGACACAACAAGAATCTGTGTAAGTCTCAAGGCTCCCTAGAGGCTTATGTATCCATCTATGTATTTAACGTGTGTAGGGCACAGCTATCAGGACAACAGTGTGTGGCTCAACAAATGCAAACACATAATGTGGCATATCCTCAGTGATAGATCATACAAATTAAGAGAAACACCATGGGTTTGACTGGTTGCTATCAATGGTTTGATTAATTCTTTGATTTGTGTCAGGATATCCAAGTGGGAGAGAAAAATATGCATTTAAAACTATTGCTGATGGTTTAATTGTTGCAGCTTGCTACTCCATCACTGTTCAGTTGTAATAATGATCAGGGCATGGAGCGTTACTTGAAGAATTAATGACCACCTGAGGTTAACAGCCCACAGCTAAGCCTTGAGCCTTCAGCTTTCTTAGATAGTCATTAATCCCTAGGAATTGTCCTGTGCCTCCTTCATTACTTCTAATTTAAAAAGTGAATTTTCTTCTTTTAATTTTCTTTTAACAAAATGAAAGTACTCAATTAGACCTTGTCATCAAATCGCATCTGCATTGATTACCTAGGAAAAAATAATGACAGCAAAATTAAATTTGCCTATTTAATCACCGAATCCTGATTAAATATTTGTTATAAACATTTCATTCCAATTAAGGTTGCATAAAACCTCTACATCAGGCACGGAAGCATATACAAAGTTGTAGCATGTACTGACATGCTGCTTCTATTTTCTTCCTGCTTTAATCCTTGCTGAACAACACGTTGCATTTGTGAGAAACTTCACAACTCGGATTCAGTATCACTGGACTTTTAACTGTGTCTATGGAAACACATGAACACTTCAGTGATCAGATAGTGGGAGTGTTTTAAATCACAGTGATGAAGACATTCTTGTAAGAATGTCAAGTTATCAGAAGATCACTTTCTTTTTTAAAGGTAAAACAATAAGAGAAAAGTTTTCAGTCAGGGATCCAAATTCTCTTACTCCAGAAGCTTACAGTCAACGCTAGGAAAACCAAAAAATTCAAAATTACATTTTTATTCCTGACACTGTTCTCTGGTGTAATCCCACAGGATTCCATATGCATCAAGACAGGCCATTACACCTTAGAGAGAGATGTGCTGACACACAAGCTTCTGAATTAAAGTAAAATTGACTGATTGATTGACCTGTGATTTGATAGTGAACTTCAGCAGGAAGGTCCAAAACTAGTTTATACAGTTTACACTGATATTTGTCAGCTTAGCTGTCTGCTGCCATAAGGTACCTGGTATGCAGACACATGGACATATTAACAGAGGGCTAACCTTCTTCAGAGTTGCGATACTCACAGGATATGCATTTGTTCCCAGCCACCTTTCTCAGTCGTGCTTGTGGTAGCATACAGAGGACTGGAGAACCCAGCCATTCACACAGAGCTGGAGAACTGAGCCTGAAAATCCCACAAGCAAAGTGCTTTAGGTCAACATCTGCTCTAATTCATGTATAAGTAATCTGATTTTCTGTGAGAGAGAGTTTCATTTCTCCCTTCCATTATACTCCCAGCATTTTCCCATTTCGTTTTCACACCCTGTCACAATGCTCTCAATTTACTCCAAGTCCCATCTCCTCAACTACTGGACTAAGAGAACAGGTCTGTCCAGTGAAGAAAAAAATTGATGTTTCCTCACCTTCTTATAGAAAATGATCTATATTGGGTTTGGGGATTTTTTTTTTAAATTATTTTTCAAAGTTTCTATTCAAAGTGCTTGCTTGTAAACTTACGACTTGATTCGTGCGCAAACGTTCCTCAAAATTAGTCAGTATACAAGCATATCTGAACAGCTCAGTTGAAAATATCAATAAACATTTAAAGAATTTTTTTTCCTCCCTGTCTCAATTCAGCTTATCTAATATAGAAGCAGATGGAGCAGCATAAAACCAACAACATCTGATCCTAAAATATACCTAAACATTTTCAGGTTTTTTGAATGTTTTATTGCTCCTTCAAAGTCTTTTTTCAAAAGCTTGCTGCTTGTTTTTTTCCGTGTCTATATTCAGATTGTACAAACCATACCAAAGGCCTCATCTTTTTCGCACCGTTCTTTAATCACAACACTAATAGGAATTATTTCAGTAAGAAGGCTGACATATTTGCTCACCTTCGTAATGATTCTATCAAATCAAGGATCTCAGAATTATTTCAACGGTAACATTCTGAAAGAAATTGCATGCATTCTGCATATTGTCAATACATCAACCATGAAAAATATTTCAGCCGTGACATACTGGATGTTGTTAGTGAAGTAATGGGAAGGTTACCTGCAGGTACAGCCAGCTATTTTATTTCCTCCTTGCAGCTGGCAGATGGTGTTGAACAGAACAAACTGCTATGCAGAATAGCTGATTTTTTACCAGGTAAGTGCACCATTATGCACAGTGTTTTTATCTTTTTCGATGCCTTAGGGGAACAATATATACATATGTGATCCAAAAAAAGAAAATACTGAATAATCAGCATGTTCTTTGTGTTCTCTTTTACACACAAAATTATAATTTGTACAGTTAGAAATATCTTTCTATCAAAAAATGCCCATTCAATCAAAACAACAAACCCTAGCGGGGAAAAAACCAAACCGAAACAAAATTACCTCTCCATATCCTGCCACAATCTAAAATATAGCAAAGGCTATTACATGGCCTACGTGTATTTAATAAGAATAATAGAAGACAGCATCTATTACTATTCTTAAAGAAATAAAATAATTCTGTAGACTGAGTTATGGATTCCAGTTTCATTTTACAGTACTGCAAACATTAAGGACGCAATTAAATGGAACTCACATGATAAACCACTGATCAAGAATTTGGTTTTGTTCTTTTTTAAAATAAAGGAATGGCTACCATAATTAAAATTGCAGGAGTCATTTTTAGATGCAGTAGGTGGAATGAAATGAAGCAAGGCAAAACAAAAATCCAAATCTCCAAATCTTACTCTTGAAGAGAGAACGGGGGAAACTTTCATGGCCCCATATGGTCTCATCTAAAAGAGCACTTCCCACACTAACATCCCACTAGTACTTTATGAAACACTGGTTCAAACTGATTCAAAAGAAGGATGACCTAGTGAGTCACCAATATAATTTAAGGAAACATCAGAAATACCTTCAAGACCTCTTGCCCTACTATTTGATCGTACCCTATTTATAAAAGCACTGGCTGAGATTGCATACATTTATATACATATTTGAATGGCTCTTAAAATGTTTTCAGTACGGAAAGCACTCTTTCCACATTTATTATGGAAGCAGGTGAGAACTTTTATTCTCCAGTACTTTGCAAGTAAATCCACAGTAATAATTTCTAGGCCTATCACTGCCACCTTCTGAAACACTGAAATGCTAGTCCTATAAATTCATTAAAAATACCATACCCTATCTATACATTACCAACATAGCAAATGTTTACTCCAGTAGAGTGCCTCCTTGTTAAAGCCAAGCTTACTAACCTGTGCACATTTTTAGCTGCTACTACAGTTAGGATAAAGTAAAGGTCTTGCAGTATAGTAGAGTAGAGTATATTAACCATTATAGTGTAGTAACCATTTGGGAAGGATGCATCTTTTTTAAACTTTGCCATCAATGTGCTATTCTGTAAATAGATGATGACCTGTGCATATTTAAAACTAAATATACACCTTACACAGCTCAAGGTGATCTTCCATTTCTTTAAGAAATTAATTCACTACTAAGGAAGGGTGAAACACTGACAGAATCAGTCATTAATTTAACTTTTCCCCCTCGATAAGATCAGCTGAGCTGCTACTTCTCACAAGGATATGTCAGAGGAACAAATAATTTTGTGACAACTCAGTGAAATGTGTAATCATGGCAGTATTTACAAAATGCATTAGCTAGAAATGCAGTGAGTTCTATGCAAAAGAGCATACTTGAAAGTGTTTATGCTTTCCAGTCCTACTCTCCAAGCCTGAATGAACAAAAATTAGGCAAAATGTTATTTAGACTTTGCCTTATTATTCTTACTGAATCCAAGAGCTCCAAAATAGAGAAACTTTCCATTTTATGAACTCACTAATCTAATATTTAGACATGCAAGTAGAAACAGTTTGCATTTGATACTCAAATCTAAGAATGTTTATCGAATACCAGGCAAGGATAAGATCTCTTTTCTAGATATGAGATGACTTTATAAAACCCAGCAATACTCCACAAATAAGTATTTGTACAAAGATAAATATTTATGTACAAATAACAGCCTATAGCTCTCTGTGTTTATTCTTTACATGTCATTATTATTGTAAAGGGCAATATAATTAAAACTCTTCCTCATACCTGGAGAATTCTACAATTATTTTGCATCTCTGGTAATGGCCTTCACATTTCCCTAAGTGCTATACTGGCAAAGAACACATCTAGAATATATTCATTTCAAAGAGATGCTGTACATTTGTTTTCAATATTGAAAGACATGTTTGGCTTGATTCTTGTCCTTTTTTTTTTTTTTTTTCCCTTAACTACTGGTTTGCCTTCAGGTAAGAAATGTAAGTGCAAACATCTATTGAAAGAAATGCATAGGAAGCAACAGCATATAATGTTCACCAGCAAGTACTAGACTATTCTTTATAACCACTGGAAACGAAGTCTTGTCATCGTCTTTAAATAAAACATGTCGCAGAATGACCTTATTAACAATCTTACCATAGAATTAGGAAAGAAATATAAAGGAAACATCAATGAAAAAAAAAGACAGATTTTCCAAGATCTCGATTAAGATGATGTTAACATCAGATTAAAAATTTCACAACTTTTATTAAGAACTGAAATTCAATACCAGTCTTAAAATGTTTCCTTAGACTACTATGGATTGCCACCCAAAAAAAAAAAAAAAAAGAAATCATAAATAACATTCCTCATACTTCTAATGTATACAAAAAAAGGGAAAACACATTAATTTTAAGGTATCTGGTTAATCTGTTAATAACCTTATGATTACTTGTGTATATCATTTATTATTCCTACCCTTTAGTTCACAACTCTATAAAATCTACTGCTGGTGTAAGACTGGATAAAATGTCTTAATCTTAGTTACTGCCAAAGAGCTCTGGATCTCTACTCCTTCGTCAGTGGGTTCACAAATGTTGGGATGAGGGGGTGTTTTATCTTTTTTTAAAACAAAAAATTAACCCTATTAATCTCAGTACTTTAAGATTAGCACACGTTCGAATGCTTCACTGGTAGGATTTAAGTGAAGAAAAAGCAATCTCAGTTTACTTCCCGCTGGTGCGTACACAAACAACATTTATCACAATCAACACTATCTTGCCCACATACTCGGCCAGCTATCTCAGCTCATCTTCCTCTTAGATTCTTGGTGAAAAATCCTTTCATACTTTGAGCTCATTGAAATAAGATTTATTCTTCTCTCAGCCTTCCTTACTATTTTTTTCTAAAGTATTTACATGTCTTGCTTGCTTTATTGCTGGTGTGTTTTTGCAAATTTAGTTGCACCAGTCCATCAAGTAAAGGGAAGAAAACTAAATGTAGGCAAGCAACTCCAGATGAATAGATCAGTAAGGGTTAGTGGGTCTACCTGATTCTGGCTTGACTGAAGCAGGCCAATTCCGTGCTGATATACACTCCTGATGAGGGACCGGAGCTTGTGTTGAGCAAGGGGGCAATGGGGCCCTGATGACTTTGAAGAGCTTTAAGGAAGTTAATGGAAATTTCTGGGTATTTGGCACTTTGGTAGGAAAAGAGGCACTTTGTTGTCTGCCTAAACATGGATTTAAGAGCACAACTTTGGTAATTTTTTAATAGTGTGTCTGTCCATAGTGTTCAGTACTACATATCCTGAAAAACCTGTTACCTTCCTTTCATCTCCCTCTTTCACCACAACAGGGTTCTGTCATAAGAGCTCCAAGAAGGATTAATAATATACAAAACTGCTTCGATGAGTACAGTGCGAAAGCTTCCTACAACAGCATGGTAACCCATTATTTAGTAATCTCGGCTCTCAGGATAACAGAGAGAGAAGTCTGAGCACGTCACCTCCACTGCTTGTGTGCAACAGTGTCTGCAGTTCTGTCTACCCATGTAGCTTTGAAAACACAAGCCCATACAAAGTATATTTAGTGAATTTTCAGTGCAATCAGCTAGAGCATTATACAGCCACAAGTCCCAGTACTCCCAGCTTTACCTTAAAGGGAGTTAACGTTGCAGCACGGCCAGGATGTATTTACTGGTACCTCACAGAAACAGGAATATTCTTCTGCTTTCCAACAGCAGAGTGCTGCCGTTATTCTAACCATAATCCTGTCTACAGTATATAAAAACCACAAAGAAAGTAAAGAATTGCAAGTTGGCCACGCCATTTCATTGTCCCATGCTTACCTTTGGTACAATTCATTGTCCAATCCCCTTCCTTTCATATAAAAGCCATACTGAAGTGACTCTGCAGGTCACCTGGAAACTAGATCCTGATCTAGCAGAAGTTTGCACATTGCAACAGCAAGTTAAACAAATTATACTATTAGTTAGCCCAAAGTATTTATCCCCTGATACATATATGTGTCTAGTACGCAGGCATGAAATCACCAATTGGATCATCTCTAAAAATTTAGATTTGCTGAAAGAAACAGAAGTGAAGTTGTGGTAATTAAGCTCTCCTATAGCAATGATCTACGTAACACAAAAGACGTTGCCTGTTTAAAGAAGCTGATTTTCCAACAGTCTAGAAACTTAGCACAGACAATAAAAGAGCAGACACGGCAAATTATTGGTGTTGCAGAAAAATAAAATCTGGACTTGGAATTAGTGAAAATGATTCCTCCCTTCTCTTTGCTATTTTATCATTCTTCATGTGTAATCCTAAAATGAAAATAAACAGACATCAAAAGTAGAAACTGTGGAGGGATTTACAGCACGGCAGCCTACATGTTCCTATCCTGACAACATGGGATAGCACTGGAACATAACTGTGTTCCAACACCAGGTTTGTGGAACTACTGAAAATCTCCCACACCGGCAGACATTGTGGTCTCTCTAGCCCCAAGATGATGACAAATCAGCTATGGTCAAGGTGGAACAGTGACCACAATTGATAACTCACAGGAGATCATTGATCACTCTTGGCAGGACAGTCTCTGTACTAACACTGAGCTAGATCAGAGCTGATCCAAAAAAAAAAAAAAAAATGCCAGCCTGAAAAATAAAGAGCCTCTAGCTTCTCAGCAACATACTGTGAGAGCAAACATGAGCTCGTAACTGCTACTGATATGAATCATGGGCTCATGGAAGTGTCCTTCCCAAAGCTGGGCTGAATGCTACTGATACGGAGAAAAAAAAAAGTAAAATAATAATAAAAAATAAATTATTAATTTCTCATTCACCAAAAGAGGCTCTCCCCAGCAGGCTGAGGCAGTGCACGCCCCTGTGGCTTGTGTGGCCCTTGCTGTGCCTGACTTGCCTTGTGGCTTGCCTGCTTCCAAATATGGTTACTGCAAAGGCAGACAAAATCCAGCTTTGAAACCAGTAACCATCACAGGCAACTAAACCCATGAAATTGTATATCAGTTGATCAGCTTGACAGGAAAGATTACACTCTATATGGCAAATAACCAATGAATCCCTTCTGATCAGTGACATTTTAGCTTTACCTCAGCTTTAACTGTTCCTGCAGCTGCTAATAGTGCTTCAGCTATATCAAAGGTAACAACATTGGAACTTGTGATGAAGACAGAACGCCTAATCAAGCTTTTTAAAGCAGAAATCTACTACCCTATTCCAAACTAACTTGCATAATGGGAGTATATAATTTTGGTTAAAACATGGAAAATGCTGTATTTCCTTCATCTTTTTTACATACTTAAAAATTATGCCTTCCCTCAGTCACCTTCACATCAATTTTTGGAGCTTTTCCTTACAAATCCAGTTTTCTGTAACTGTAGTAGTCTTCATTGGTTTGCTCAGTGTTTCTGCAATTGTTTCACTTTCTGATGAATGTAGAACTCACCACAATTTGCCAAATCAGAATTCACGAGGGTTAATCAGCTGTATTTAAAATGTTACCAATTACACATTTATTTATGTATCTCAGAATGATTTTGGTCATCTTTTTCTCAGTGAGAAATCATGGCTGACATGTAATCAGATCTTTATCTGTGTAGAAAAATTACCCAGTCAGTCCTATCCAATTTTATATTTGTGCAGTTGACTACTGCTAAGTCTGTAACTTCATACTCACCGTCACAAAATCGCCTTTTAAAAACAAACAAACAAACAAAAAACAACAACAAACACCATGCCCCCGAACATTTCTTTACTTTGTGCAAGCCCTGAGTGTTGTCTGTAGTTTTAAAAGTTCTTCTCTGCTATATCACTAATGGAAAATTTTGGACCCTGGTCAGATTCCTGATGAATCTCTCTCAATTTGCTCTTGAATTCTGATGAAGCTACTGATAGCAATTCTGATTAGTCAGTCTTCTAAATATTCCCATCCTAGTACTACATTTCATATCCCTAACTGATACATGTATATTTTTTCAGTTGCATCTGTTTTTTTTAGCTTGGGAAATCCTGCTTTACTTAGTTTTCTCTCACACAGATGCCATTCTATATACTTGATAGACCTCGTAATTCTTCTTTAGTTCTCCATCCAAGATTTCATATATTCTTTCTGGAGCTGAAAACAATAACTTTCTGAAGCACACAAAATGCGGTCACACCATGAATTTAGTAAGTGAAACAATAATGAGTTCTATTTTACTCTATATATTAAATCCCAATGGAAATTGGGAATTTCTAACAATTAATTTGGTTAAAATTTAACCACTGCTAAGACCTGACCTAATATTTTCACAGAACTGCCTGCAAAAAACTTAAGGCCTCATATTTAATGTTAGTAGTCATCTCAGAGCCTATGTATTTATATGCAAAGTTAGTATAATGTTTTTCCCCATGTGCACTGTCTAAAGTGAACATCAGCTGAATGATCTCGGACCTCTTGGAAGATATTCTGTTCACTTTTATGGCATTGGTCATCTAAAATTCATCTTATGCTGGTTATAGTTGCAAAATTTAAAAAATATATTAAAAAAAATGTGTAGTACACGATAACTGCCCATTATAAATGCTGAAGAACTTGTAGGGCCACAGTCCAAACACAACAGATTGTACTCTGCCTTCATCTCATCCCTTTCTAGACTTTGCAAAATGTAGACCTTTTGCCCTCAAATGGGACAAGATGAAAAAGAAAGTATATCAAAGGAGAGATAAAGGTAAATTTTCAAAAGAAATTAGGTAACTAAGCATACAGATTGATAAAAATAGATTTTCCATGGATGGTATAGATAACTGCTAGATAACTTTCCTAATTTTAAAATCTAATCCTAAATACCCATCTGAGGCTACAGTGAGAATTTAACATTAACCAAGCTTTCCTCCAGTCCTAGCTTCATACTCTGAACGATGCTTCTTCCTGAGTGTATGACCAGCAGAAACTATTGTGCCTTTAAGGACAACAGATTGTATTTCTGTACATTGTATTACATAGTCAGATGGGAAGTAAAAAAAAAAAAAAAAAAAAAAAGATGTGGAAATTAGGTTGGAAAAGCCAGAACATCATGCACAAAACCATTCATCAGAACTTCAGCATGTGTCAGCATGAAAAATCATATATGATTAATTTATTTTTAGGAATATACATCCTCCTGTAAAGCTGCACAGCTTGCCTGCTTCAGCATATTAAGGCCTCAGGGAGGTAAAATGCAATAGTCATCCTTTACAATCAAAGTGGGTTTAACAAGATTGTTAAGGGAATTTTCTCAACATCCCCTCAACAGCTGCATGGGCAACTAGACAACTAGTGAGCCATGTTCATGTTTTTACAGTTCCTGCCCCAAACATCACTATTCTGCCCAAGCTATGCACGTAACACGCTTTCCCTTTCGGAGGCACATGAACAGATTACATAGTATCAGACTAGCCTTGTAAACCCCTGTAACCAGCTCTGCATTACCTGACTTCACTGAGGTGAAACTGGTATGATTTTCCTTACAGAATCAGCAAAAAGAATTGGGAGAAAAAAAAGAAATAAAATATAGTGCTTTAAAATACTTGGTCAATATTTCATTTCACTGGCTACTGTTGCAGAAATGTGTTACAATATAAAACAAACAAACAGCAAGAGACACTATTCTCCTTGGAGCAGAATCCAGTCTGCGATTTTAAGTCAAGGAAGACTGCAGAATATAAAGAGGAATGAATATGTCAGGTTTGTTTCACGAGCTGACATCCCTCCCTGGCTTATCCTCATTGTCATTTTGCAGGGAAATTCTTTCCTTCTTTCCCTGCACAGAATCTGATATTCTTAAGAAGGAAGTTCAGAAGAGATGAAGTGTTAAAAGATAAAGGCATTATGCGAGTACAATAGAAGACTCAACTTTAATCATAAAATAGTGTTACATAAAATAGACAGAAAGGAAAATTAGACAGTTACCTCGCAGTAAAAATAACAAGGCAGCTGTGCAAATGCCTACTGCTGCATCAAGCAGTTATCACCATTTCCAGAACATTTTTAACTGGTGTTCTCTCCATGTTAAAGACTGTAGTTAGACAAAGACAGGTCAGTACCTTGCCTGTCTAAAATATGCACTGTCTGCCATAGAGCCTGCAGTGAGATTGCAATGCTGTCATCAACTTCCCTTTACTTACAGGGAATTAGAAGCATTTGCTGTATCTGCTAGTGCCACCTAGAGTGGGTTGATCGCTGCTAGAGTTGTTCTGAATCTCCCTTCCTTTAGTACAACAACAGTGATTTGAGTAAGTAAGAATAGCTACCTGAAATGCATGAAAAAATGTATTTAAAAACAGGGAGGAAAAAAAAAGCTCTTTATACAGATAAATTGGCACAGCAAATGAAAACAATGCTGTTCAGAAAAAGAAGCAGACAAGCAAGCAAGCAGGTAAAAACAGAGGGAAAAAGATCAATAAGTAGTCAGAGATGAACCTTGTAAGCAAAATGCAAGCCAGATCATCTGACTCTTGCTACCAGATATGCAAACAAAAAATAGATTATTCAGCTCGTAGAGCGAGACAGACCACAGATAGATAAGATGAAAATATATTTGTGACTTTGAAATGAGACTTTTATCTCACCGTAGCTTCTTTATTCCATTTCCAATCCATTAAGACCATGGCTTTTGTTATTCTGCATTAGCCCAATCTGCATGTACTTGATAGATGGCAAATACTATAATCAATAGAAAAGCCCAAAAGGGAAATTTAGCAGTGAGAGTATCAAACAGATGTGTTTGACAATGAAGATGACATTGGGGGATCTGGTGACTACTCAGATCTTTGCCATAGATGTATTTATACAGCCTCTGAACATGTCTAAACAGATCACCAGAGAGTAGTGCAGAGTCTTAAACTAGAATGTCCCAGTGAAGTATGCAGCAAATTCCGGTTCCTGTGTCCAAACCAGAAAATCCGTACTGCAGCATCTCTCAGCAGAGCTAATGAGCTAACCCATGCCAGTGTTACAGGGCTCACTCAGTGGCAATTTAAGGCTGTTTGAACTACTCTCAGCAGCAAGGTGAAGTATTGTCTATATCATTACCTTAGATCCGTTCACATTTCTCTTCCCACTCACAAAGCAAGATAGCATTTCTTGTTTCCCCTCGTTGCTTATGTTTTCTACTCAGCCTGCTTAGACTCTGGGGCACAGTTGATACCTTTTTGGAAGGATGTGTTGTCCCGTACCTATGCAGCAGTGTCTTGATCACAGCTGGGACTTTTAAAATACAGCTTAATAAAAAAGCCAACAGAAAAGAACAGCAGAGATTTTTTAAATAATGTTTTACCAAGTAAGGATTTTTAAAGGCAGGTGGAGGTAGCTCCCTTTGCTTATATTTGCTAGGAAACCGCCCTCATTTAAAGTTATGATTTTCACATATCACATTGCTATTAGGTAGTAAAAGTTGGGTTTTGTGCATCACGGATGATTACAGAGAGTTTTGAAAGCCAGGATGTAAAGGTAAATTTTATGCTGGTAATATAATCCTAACACTGTCTACTCACAGTCTTTATTCTCACCCTACGATATTGATACTGTCGTCCCAAGAGGTTTTTCATCCTTTATTTCAGAAGCTGAATAATAAAGACAGTTGGCACATGTGGACAATCCCCACTATCAGTACAGGCTGGGGAAGGAGGTGATAGAGAGCAGCCCTGCAGAAAAGGACTTGGGGGTGCTGGTGGAGGAGAAGCTGGACATGAGCAGCCAGTG
>JAAGNO010001427.1:21279-62796 GCA_033439905.1 Ceryle rudis | reverse complement strand
GTACTGATAGAGAAATGATATATAAGCGGTGTGTGTGCTTTAATAAATGGCTTCACCTTAGATCACATTGATCTGTGCTGAAGTCCACTGTGGATTCTCCTGCAGGTGCAGTCCTTCAGGAATAGACTGCTTCAGTGTGGGTTCCCAACAGGGTCACAAGCCCTGTCAGCAAACCTGCTCCAACATGGGCTCCTCTCTCCATGGGTCCATAGGTCCTGCCGGCAGACTTCTCCAGCACAGGCTTCCCACAGGGGTACAGTCTCCTTCAGGCATCTACCTGCTCCAGTTGGGGGTCCTCCATAGGCTGCAGGTAGATATCTTCTCCACCGTGGACCTCCATGGGCTTCAGGGGGACAACCTGCCTCACCGTGGCCTTCACCATGGGCTGCAGGGGAATCTCTGCTCCAGTATCTGGAACACCTCCTCCCCCTCCTTCTTCATTGTACCTTGGTGTCTGCAAAGTTGTTTCTCTCACATATTCTCACTCCTCTCTCTGGCTGCAGTAGCTGTTGAGCAGCATCTTTTTCCCTTTCTTAAATATGTTATCACATCGGCACCACCACTGTCACTGATGGGCACAGAATTGGCCAGCAGTGGGTCCATATTGGAGCCAGCAGGCATTGGCTCTATTGGACACAGCAAAAGCTTCTTGCAGCTTCTCACCTTGCCACACAAACCCAATACAGATGTACTAATGTTGCATATACAAATTCTGGGATGTAATTCTTATGAAACATAAACATTAACAGTTTTTTGACACTGATATACAGCAATTAGAGATAGATACATTGTAATGGAAATATGCATAGCATGAATTTCTGCTTGTAGAGAAACAATTGTTTACGTCATGGCATTCAAAGTAGATATGCCATACATTAAATGACATGAAGACTGATCAGTCACCTTCAGAGAAAGTCTCTGTTGCAGTAGACCAGATATATAATTAGGCGAACCTCAAAGAGCAAGATATGCAGCACCTTCCAATTTTCATAGCAATAACTACAATCTGGGAGGTATATTTCATTATCTGTGACAAACAGTAAATTTTCCATTAATAATTCAACTGACATTTAAGTGTTCAGCATTAGCTTTTAAGTTAATCTTCTCTGAGACATATCCATGTATCTCCATTGTAATTATAGCACATTTACCTCATTTAATTGATGCTTTTAATCTAAAAGGTTATGTTTTACAACACATTCACCTAAAACACATGCTAGGAATGAATTATTGGCAAAACAGCAAAATTGTTCTGAGGACCATAAATCAACAGAGGATTAAAGATACTGGGCACTGATATTTATTTTAATATAAAGTAACTAAAAGCTCGGAGGATATGTCTAAGCCCTCTAATAAGTGATCTGTTTTCAAAAGTTATCTGCATGAAGGTGCTACAGATGACTACTGAGGAAAACCAGCACTTTGAAAAAAAAAATCTGCCAGTTATTAAGATGGTATATTTCTGCAAATTATAGTAAATTTGGGTACCCCAGGATCTCCAGGATTTTTGCAAAAATCCTAGAGATCAGGGATACTCATCTCTCCCTTCATCAGCTTGTTACAGGTGGACAGTGATTCCCTTCATTGTTCTTCCCAGACAGATAGTTATTCTCACTTTGTCAGTCTTTGCAGACTTTTCCCTTTATCAGCTTTACCAGTAGATGGTCAGAGTCTGGCTTGAGAGTCATCCCAGCTCAGGGGGAGATACCAAGAATCAGACAACTGATATCTCGGAGAGCTCCAATGGGCTTTAGGATATGTATTTATAGGGTTGCAAGGTGATTGACTTTGGTCAGTATTATGGCTAGTGCTTTTTCACCGTGACCGTTACTCTTGTCAGACTAGCTCAGATCTTCCACAATGGGGCTGTGGTCTTACACTGGCACATTCCCAAAGTATTGCCACATATCTTGTTTTTGTATCAACTTCGCTTGTTTTTTAAGTATCTTTTGTTTCCGTGCATAACCATAGTGACCAGATTTAGATATTTCTTATCAGCAGGCATTTCCACACTTCCAGTGTATTTAACATGAGCCTGAAATCAAGGCCAGTTTAAGTCTCCTGTCATGAGGCTCATCAATAGTACTGGGGAATTATTCAAAATAGGCATAGATGTCTATTTGGTCTAGTGATTTTGAGAGGTTGTGTTCCTAATGTTGTACCTCATCCCTGTAGAGTATTCCATATTCATGATATTCTAATCTCAGAATGTTTTTCCACTGTGTTATGTATTGAGCCGTAATTCATGCAACAGCACCTTTGGTAAGGGGTGTAAGAGTGATTGTAAATGATCATGCTATATACACATCCATCAGTAGTAGGTGGTTGTGTTTGCAGTTCACATTTATGCTATTGTCTGGTGTTGACAAAACAAGGGGCTTATCTGCATTGATGCAATCATAGATGAATTCTTGATTGATGGCTAAATTGATACAGGTCCATGTCTGTGGAGGGGTAAATATCATCATAGTCTTCCACAGGAAAAGTATATTTAATTTCCATTTGGAAGGGATTCTGCAGAACCCAAAGGTAAAGTAGACTGGTCTTGGTGGGGCTTTCTGGACAGGTTATCCTATTAGAAAGAAGGAAAGACCTACCATGCACTGATCCTGTGCTGTTAACTATCCCACACTGTTACCATTGGTGGTTTCCCAAGCAAGTGTAACACAAGGTTTTTTTAAAGTCATTGGCATGATGCCAATGCAAAGCAGATTGACCATTAGAAGTTGTCCTTCCTGTAATGTTGTTGGGTGCTCTCTTTTTACTGAAGGTGAAGCACTTGGGTGCTGTCTTTCTGGGAAGGCAGAGTGCTCAGCTCAGATGTTGTAAAGAATGCTGGACTTATAGGGCTTCCAGTAGGTCCAGACTGATTATTCAGCTGATTAATTAGTTTGCAAAGTTGAGTGTCCCATTGAGCCTCATGTGGCTTAAGGCTCTTTTGTAACAGCTCATTTGCCTTTTCTCTCATCCCATTTGACTGGGGATAGTAAGGGCTGTGAAATACTCTCTGGATTTCTTCCTGTCTTGCCCATTCTTGCACTACTTTACATGAGAAATACAAACCTTTATCACTCTGAATCACACCAGGAGTAGGTAGACACCAGGATAATAGTCCTTGTACTGAGGGCTGGTTTTGTCCATTGGCCTTTCCATGCTTAGCTACCATAAGTAGGCCAGAGCCTACCTTCACTCCTGTCAGAAGATACTGGTATCCCACAGAGGATTTAAGCGGGCCAATGTAATCCACCTGCCAGGTAGACTACAAAGATTTCACTTTGTTAATGTGCAGAGGTGGTGGTTTAGCTGGGTGATCAAATTGCAGTTTAAATCTACATTGGGGGCATCCAGTAAGGAATAGTCTCACAGAGTTTTCTTCTAATAGGCCAGCCTCCACTTTGGGCTGCAAAGGGAAGTGCTTCAGAGCCTGCATGTCCTAATTTGAGATGTAACCATTCCTCCAGCTGGTACCATTCAGAATCAGATGCTTCTTCTGATGTTATTTCCCTAATTTTGGTTAACGCATCTACTTATTCAGATGTTCCAGTTTGTGGCTGGTTTATGGTCTTTAGCATGAGCTTCTACCCATCCCATTTGAAACAGTGTTTTTCTGGCTATGCTCAGTAGTAATTGCCAATCTTCAGCCCTCCAGACAGGAGATCTATTTACTTCCCAATTTAGAGCTTCCTACTGACATTGCCATTGGATAGCATCTTCCCACACAGCACAGGAGTTGATCTGGTTTTGCTCCATTTTGTGCTGCTAGAACATCTGCCCTTAATTCTCCTACTTGTGCACTACCTTCCCCTTCTTCTGTTACTTGTTTACCAGTGCTAATTTCTAAGACAACAGCCTTATATTGCCATTTACTAACTATTCTTTTGCTGAGGAGTTGGTAAACCAAATGCTCTGTCAGTGTTTCCTTAGTGAAGGTAGGTGTGTCTTTAATTGGAGAAGGTTTAAAAGGTTGGTTTAGTGCTACTGGGTCTGTGTTTACAGGCATTTGTAATTTGGAAATATTTGTAGGTCCTTCAGTCAGTTGACTTTCATCTGCTACTTGCATCAGATAGGCATACCATGTCCTGATGGTACCTTTCTGTGCAATTCTTTCTGGGGGAGCAGTTCCTTTTAGGACTCTTTCTATCAAACTAAATAGCCCTCTAGTCTGAACAAGTTGTCCCTGATGTGTTCATTCAATTTTTTATTGGATCAGACTAAAGATAAAAATTCTTTCTCCCATTCAGAGTATCTCTGTTCTGTTTCTTTAAATGCAGTTGAACTGAACAATAAAGGTCACTTTAGTCCATCAGGACCTGCTTGAAATAAATTGCAGTAAGTGCCATGCTCTGCAAAATCCCATTCTGTTGTAATAGGATCGTGGGGGTGCACTGGTCCTAATGACTGATAAGTTTTTAATTTCTGTATCAGGGTTTTGAATGCATACACATACTCTGCAGTCCATGTCTATGTTTTTCCTTCTCATAAAAGAGGATATAGTGGATAAGCAATGATAGAAAATTCAGGTATAGACTTCCTCCAGTACTCTAAAGTACCCAGACATTGTTGCAATTCTGTTATAGATTGGGGCATCTGCAATTGGTCTATTTTATTTGCACTACCTGTAATCCACCAGATGCCTAAAAATTTTAGTTCTTTACTTGTTTGCACTGCTGCTTCTCCCACAGGTTCAGGAGAATTTCCTCCAATCAGGATATCATCTATGTACTAATATAGTTTCACATCCTGAGGGAGCAAGACGGCTTGTAAGAATTCAGCAAGTGCTGCATGAACAATTGTAGGAGAATATTTATATCCCTGTGGAAGTCTGTTGAAGGTATATTGGACACCTTCCCAGGTAAAAACAAATTTTTCCTTATCTTTTTCCTGTAAGGGGATCATAAAGAACATGTCTTTTACATCTATCACTGCCACCATGGGTATGCAGCTGCTTGCAAAGTAGCTGTCAGGTGTGCAGTGTTTTGGCACAGCAGCTGTCAGTGGGTCTGTGTCGGCATTCAGGCACCAACAATCAGTCACCAAATGACATCTCTCACCAGGTTTCCAGACTGGCCAAATAGGTGAGTTATACCAGGACTGTATTCTGGAGATAATTTGTCATTTCTCTAAATCTGCTGTCACTTCAGAAATTCCTTTTTGTGCCACAGGAGAAATAGGGTATTATGGCACCTGGTAATCTTTGAACCAGGATGTGCAGGGGCTGTGCAAAGTAAATGCACTCTTGCCTTCCAGTTTCTCTTAGGATTAAGGTTGACATTTGAACCAAAGGACCATATCTTGCCATCCAACAGCCACCAGGTCTGGCTGTTCAAAACATAAAAATCCAGAATGTTTTAACTGTGATCTTTAATTGTGAAGTGAGTAGATGTTACACGTTTTTTCACCTGGAAGCTATAAATCACCTTTTTCAGTTTGCCAAATAACACTTGCTCCATTTACTCCAGTAATGTTCACCTTTTGCCCCCCAGGGAATAGGGCCCAGCTTTTCAGCATTCTGTTTTGTTAATACTGAAATTTGTGCTCCCGTATCAATTAGATATTTCACTAACTGCCTTTGAGGACTAACTGGAATTAGAACGTTAAGGGCTGTTATCAGTTATCCATTGATAACTGTCAATATTCTAGACAGGCAGGCCCAACTGCCATCCAGAGCTTAGCAGAGACTGTCTCTGTAATCCTCTTGGCAGAGGAGAGGGAGCATTAGGCCATTCCTCGGTGGCTGACTGGACAGTAGCAGTAGCAGATGTTAGTGCCCCTTGAAAAGCTTCTATCAGTTTTAAAATTACTTCATCTGACCCTCTATGGATAACATCTTTGGGGATACCCAGGGGTAGAGTTGTATCGGATTTTTGTTTCTGAAAGTTATGCTGGGGTGTTTGCCTTGTTAGTCTAATATTTTGACCTACATTCTTTGCTCCACTGGATACATCATTCCATCCCATCTTTCAGCTATAGTTTATGATGTCATGCATTAATTGTCCCCAAGTGGGAATGTGTTTTATGCCTCTCTGTGCAGTATTGTCATCAGTCTCTAAGGCTATAAGGTCATTAAATTCTGTGTCCCTCTGATTTCATTCTGCTTTGCAATGAGGTATTCTTTAAGCACAGCCAGAGCTCCCCTGATTAATGATTTCAGCATATTAAAATCTACAACTCTCAAAACTGGCACATTGTGAGGAACATGCTCATGCACGGCCTGTGTAAAGGTAGCTCTTGTTATGGCAACAGAGAGTTCACCTAGAGATTTTACAGGTGACACAGATGGCTCTTCTTGCTCCAGCAAACCAGTTCCTTCAGCTCAATATGCCTCTCTGATTGTTATCAAGTGAGAGGCATTTGGAGGTTCAGGGCCACCATTTAAAAAGACACCTGGTCCCTAATATTTATTTGCCCCATCCGCATTTCATAAAGTTCTGTCTCCTCTAGTCAGGCTCACACACCACAAATACTTTGTTTCCATTACTCCAGGCTTATGTCCACAATGTTTCTGACAGTTTGTTGTTTGAATGGTGTAATTTTTCTCATGTAGCCTCCTGCTCCACCCCATGGTTTGGCAGTTTCTTCTGTTTTATGCTCAGACAAGGAGGGGAGGTTATCTTCATTATCTGAATCATTCCAGGTATTACTGCCCCAATCTTCAGGAGACACTTAGTTTTCTGATGTTAACTATAGCCATGGATTATCAGGGAGAATGGGGATATTAGAGGTAATGGAAATCTTCCCATTCAGTCATGGGTTTTGGAATGGATCCCTTCGCTCTCCAGACTCCTTCAGAGAGCAAGGTTAGAGCCACCCTTAGTCCCAGACTTGGTCAATGGCTTATGCCTAAGGATATAGAGGGAAAGGGAAAAGGAATGTCATCCTGTTCAGTCATAAGGTTCAGAATAGGCCCCCCTGCCCTCCAGATTTCCTTGGAGAAAAAGGTTAGATCTGCCCCTAGTCCCAGACCTGGTCAACCATTTATGCCTAACAAAATTTGTGTATGGGGGCTTTAGTGTGGTGCTTATTGCAATATTGTGTTTCTTAGGCAACTTGATGTAAGTGATAGCAGCAATTCAAGTATATTAACACTGATACAATAACTTATAAAATAGCAATGCCTGATCAATCAAAATCAATAATTGGCCATAGTAAATATGGTGATTCACATAAGATTTTAAAAGTTTGCTAAGCAAAAACATATCACATATACACACACAGCTATATACAGGTATAGAGGTTAACTTATGGTTAAGATGTTAACTTTCTGCAGATTATAGTAAATTTGGGTACCCCGGGATCTTGGCTAGCAGGGGAGGTCCCAGATGACTGGAGGCTCACCAGTGTAACACCCATCTACAAGAAGGGACAGAAGGAGAATCCAGAGAACTACAGACCTGTCAGGATGACCTCAGTGCCCGGAAAAATTATGGAGAGATTCATCTTGAGTGAGCTCACATGGCAAGTGCAGGACACCCAGGGGATCAGGCTCAGCCAGCATGAGTTCAGGAAAGGCATGTCCTACTTGACCAACTTGATCTTGTTCTATCACCAGGTGACCCACCTAGTGGACAAGAGACAGTCTGTGGACGTTGTCTACCTGGACTCTAGTAAAGATTTTGACACTGTCTCTCACAGCATTCTGCTAGAGAAGCTGGTGGCTCATGGCATAGACAGGTGGACTTTTTGCTGGGTTAAAAACTTTCTGGCTGGCCAAGATCAGAGACCTGTGGTAAACAGAGTTAAATCCAGTTGGTGGCTGGTCACCAGTGGTGTCCCCCAGGGCTCAGTTTGTTCAGTTTTGGGGCCAGTCTTGTTCAATATCTTTATCAATTATCTGGATGAGGTGATTGAATGCTTCTTCAACAAGTTTGCAGACGACACCAAATTGGGTGGAAGTGTCGATCTGCTCGAGGGTAGGAAGGCTCTGCAGAGGGATCTGGACAGGTTGAATCATTGGGTGAGGTCAATTGTATGAGATTTAACAAGGCCAAGTGCCAGGTCTTGTATTTTGGTCACAACAACCCCAGGCAGTGCTACAGGTTTGGGGAAGAGTGGCTGGAAAGCTGCCCCAGGGAACAGGACTTGGGGGTGCTGTTTGACACCTGGCTGTATATCTTCTTTAGATAGTATTCAGTAATAAAGGGACACTCAAGTAAGAAAGGTCTTAGTAGTTGTTAAGTGAATATTTTACACAGAACATAAGGCTTGAAGAAAGCAACAGAGAAAAAAAGAAAAGAAAAAAAGAGAACTGTTTTTACAAAGAGTGTTAAACATTATTACAACAAAATAAAACATAACTTTGGCAAAAAAAAAAAGTGTATTTAGAACAGTTTATTTAAATAATAGTACTGTGCTAAGTAAAAGGTTGGGTTTTTTTCTGAAAAGGAGTCAGCTAGCTGTATGGAAACCTGCATAAAAAAGATTTTGACATATGTTTTAGAAACTAAATTAATAAAATCAATGAACATTCTATATTTAAGTTTACTGTCAAAGCCAGACACTCAAAAAATCACAAGCCAGGAACAATAAATCATGAAACTGTTTAAAAAAGTAAAAGAACTACTTGTGAATTTTAAAACATCTTAAAGATTGTACTGTTTTAATTTCCCACCTGATTTGAACTTCTGAGAATTATGATCTTTGGTTTTTCTCCACAAACTGAAGGGCAAAGCACTGGATAAGATGTTGAGAATTGATAGCAGTATGAATTTCTTTACATACAGTGTTTTATTTAAAACCTTATTTCCCATGAACAAGCTAAAAATTTGTTCCAAAACATTTCATCCAAGAGATGGAGCTTTAAATGAAACACTAATAATCACATACTCAGGAGAAAATCATATCCAAGGACATGACGACACTAGTTAAAAAAAAATTGACCTTTTTTGTACACTATAGTAGTATTATAGTATCTGAAGGTTCTACTGAAATCTTGTAAAGAATTTACAGAGAATTTGGTTTTGTTACTGACATCATGTGAAAAAAAATTTCTTATGCAATACAAAACCACTTTTAGGAAAATCGACTGTTACAAGGGTGATCTTGCAGACAGATTATACACAGTTTTTATTGTCCTCAAGTGGGATAGGGAGAAAAATTTCAAGGCTGCTTCTTTGAAAACTGCAATATTCAAGAGGTATGTGAGAAACTTGTACTGAAAAGAAAGCAGGCTTTTTTACTATAGTCTTGACATCCTATCTTCCGTTTTTTTTTCTTGAAAAATCTAGCTCATTAAAGGTTCTTGAACCACTTTTCCACCATGCCCTACTCCTTTCTGGAAATAAAACTCAGTGTGCAACAAGCATAGAATCAAATATGATTTTTCCTCTTCTCTGGGAAGAAGAAAGCCCTATTGTCAGATAAACATTCTTCCATTCCTCTCTGTGAGGATTTCAATTTATTATTTAGATAGGACTGCAATGGAAACAACATATTTATTGAATAGTATAATTCTTTGGAAACAAGATAGAGCTGACATTTAAAAAAGATAAATAAGCAGGTGTAGTCTGCAGAAGTCAAATGGTCTTTTCTTGATAATTGTGATGGTAATTGAAATTTTTTCTACATGATTGTTCTGAAGAACCCCTATGTACACAAGTCCCAAAGAAGCTGTTTTACATGCAGATCACTGGTCTGGGTTAGACAAGTGAAGGAAATTACTGTAAACTCAGGAGGAATTTTTCAATTATCCTAGAAAGGACTCTATAGATCCTACTGCTGTATGCTGAAATTTTAGCTAGTAATTTATTACTCTGAAAAGCAGGTGTGCTCTCCTTGAGTCATAGGTTGTCCTTTCACTATCTGTTCCTTGCCAGAGCCACTCATAAATACAGTAGACTTCATGCACTATGGATATCTGGCAGCAGTCCGACTTCTACAGATGAATGGGATATACACAACACCTGAGACGTTAGAACTGCTTGAATTTAGGCATTGAGATGACTTATTTGCATACATCCTGTTGTTTAGATTGTTTTCTTCTGGATAAAACACCATAAAAGTGTGTTATTTACCTGAATCCACCTTAAATACCAGTCAAGCTTAAAGTGAAAATGAGACATTTTATTTTAGCACAGGTATGTCAATTACTGATTACAAAATTGGGCAGGGTGTTACAAAAGAAAAGGATAAAATGTCATTTAATCCTAGTATCCAACATCCTGTTTAGATATCATTTATGATTTCTTGAAGTTTAATATCAGTTGTAGAGCCAAGATAATTACCTATGTTCACTCTACTCTTAGGCAATGCCTTTCAGAAGCAAACTTCAAGTTTCAAGGTTAGAGGACCTTCCCACCTCCTTTGATGAGACTGCCTATGAGAAGGCTGTGCTGCCTCGCTTTTTCCAAATCCCTAATCTTCCCTTTCTCCCCCACATTTTTATGCTTAACTTAAAATGGTATTGCCATGCAACATGAATGCAGACACTTCTATTTCCTAGACCTCTCAGTTTACAAACCTAAATTGTTCTTTACTTAGCATATGCTCCTAAATTAAATTATTTTCCCGCTAGTCCTGAACTTTTCAAGGCAGCTGCTACATTTTAAATATATGTTATAGAAAAGCAGTGACTCTACCCTCCATTTTATCAATTTTGCAATCTCTGGTGATCTCACCATAGAGACCACACCAAAGATGATAATAAGAACAAAGCTTGTTAGTCTTCCAAACTCCTTCAGACACAAATACCTGCTAAATTTAAGTGAAATGAACCTCAATAAAGTATCAAATGCTTCTACTTAAACACACATCCTAACTTTTCAAGACACAAGAGTCGGAAGATATGGAAAGTTAAGAATGGCATGAAATCCAGACTGTAGTTGCCTTAGGTACCAATTATCCTGTACTGGATAGCTGTGGGAGCTTTTATTTAGGAGAGGCTGCCAGTCAGGTGAAAACAGCAAAAGAAATGATACATGGTGAGAAGCTTATACAAGTATAAATAAAGAGGAAGAGCAAGATGGAAGTAAACCACATGTGACAGGAACTATTCAATCAGAGCTGCAGGAATTTTTCAGAATAGTAGGAAAGTCTTTACTGTTGATGTTTAGACTATAATAGAACCACATTGCCCTTTTTTTTTTTTTTTTTTTTTTCTCTCCTGTAAGCAACATATAAAGGTGACATGAAAGGGAGGAGAAGATGCCACCCATCACCTGGTTCCTGTAATTCCAAGAACTAAATGTACATTCCATGCCTATTTCCCATATTATGCCTTATGTGACTTCATACATAATATTTTTAAAACTTTAAATTAGGTATTTATAATATGAAAAATTTATCAATACAGTATTGCAGAACTTAAGAGTTAAGTAATTCATGCAAAGTAGGACTATGTACTTATTAATTTTACTGTGCTTCCACAATATTAGAAAATTAATTAGCAGTCCGTCCCCTGAAAATATTGAGTTAATGCTGCCAGGAAATATCAATGTTTAACAAAATGAGAGCATATTTGTAAGTACGTAGTGATAATTTAGAACATATACCCATGAAGCCTCTCAAAGTCTTTACAAGCAGTAGTAAATTTAGAATCTCTGAAGCCTTCTAGACTGCAAAAATATAATTGTTCCTGGTTTTAAAACAAATCAAAACAAAGAGATTAATTGACATACCAAAGTCCTGAAGAAGTCTCAGGCTGGCACGGGGAAACTTGGGTCTTTTTTTCTCCAACTCCTTCATCTTGATTCTTGACTGTATTAAGAGTATTCAATTCCCACGCTCACATCTCTTATCTGCCTGAATAAATTAAATGTCTCCCAATTAGTGACAAAAAAAATGATCTAAGAATTTTCTAAATTGCTCATCATTAGAATATAAGATCTTCACAGAAAATAAGACTTGCAAGCCAAATGAGCTATACAGTCTTCAGCTCTTCTTCCTACTATGCTCATAAATAGCTATGTCTTGATTTCTGATTTTATTTTCAGTAATTTCAATCCATGTGACAAAACAGACATTAGATGCATAGGAGCACAATGCAAAAATGTTGGTATTTCTACAAATCTTCATCTCACTTATCATCACTGCTATAGGCAATTGTCATAGATATTACCATTTAAAATAGTTTTGATGATGGTGAATGATTATGTCTGATAGGTTGCATTTAATGCCTTAGCTGATGACTTAATATGAAAATCCACATTCTTAAAAGTTTGTTCAGCTTGGAACTATTGGAACTATTGGAACCTTGCATGGGCAATTAAGGATTGTTTGGCAACTGATGCAGGACTTGAGAAAAATAATGTATTAATAAAAGGCTAGTTCCAAAGCAAAAATTATTTCATATCAGTTATCACATATGCACATAATGTTCAGGGTTGGAAGGGATCTTGAAAGATCTAGTCCAACCCCCCAGCCAGAGCAGGATCACCTAGAGCAGGTCACACAGGAATGTGTCCAGGTGGGTTTTGAATGTCTTCAGAGACAGAGACTCCACAACCTCCCTGGGCAGCCAGTTCAGTGTTTTGTCACTCTCACTGTGAAAAAGTTTCTCCTTACATTTATATGGACCCTTGAGGGACTCCATTAGATGCAGGCCTCCAACTAGACTCTGTCCCACTGACTACAACTCTCTGCCTTCTTTCCTTCAACCAGTTCACAGTCCACCTCACTGTCCATTCATCCAGACCAGACTTCCTCATTTTAGCTACGAGGATGCTGTGGGGGATGGTGTCAGATGCTTTATTGAAATCAAGATAAACCACATCCACTGCTCTACCATCATCCATCCACCTGGTTATGTCCTCATAAAAGGCTATCAGGTTGGTCAAACATGACTTTCCCTTGGTAAAACCATGTTGACTGCTCCTAATGACCCTCTTATCCTTGATATGCTTAGAGACAGTGTTGAGAATGAGTTGTTCCATCACCTTTCCAGGGATGGAGGTGAGGCTGACCAGTCTGTAGTTACCTGGGTCCACCTTCTTGCCCTTTTTGAAGACTGGAATGATATTTGCTTTCCTCTAGTCCTCAGGCACTTCTCCTGTTCCCCAGGATTTACCAAAGATGATGGAAAGTGACTTAGCAATAACCTCTGCCAGCTCCCTCAACACCCATGGGTGCATCCCATCAGGACCCATGGATTTATGGACGTCCAGATTGCTTAAATGGTCTCTAACCCAGTCGTTATCAACCAAAGCAAACTCCTCCTTTATCGTGACTTCCTCTGGGGCCTCAGGGGTCTGGGCTCCTGAGGACAGCATCCAGCAGCATAGACAGTGACAAAAGCATTCAGTAACTCCACCTTCTTTGTATCCTCTGTCACCAGGGCACCCACCTCATTCTTCAGTGGGCCTACTTTGCCTCTAGTGTTAGTTTTAAATGAAATGTATTTGAAGAAGTGCTTTCTGTTGTCCTTGACCTCTCTTGCAAGGTTTAACTCCAAGGAGGCCTTAGTTTTCCTAGTTGCCTCCCTGCATCCTCTGACAACAGTCTCATATTCCTCCCAAGTGGCCATCCCCCCCTTCCATGATCTGTAGACTCTCTTCTTCCACTTGAGTTTGCCAGCAAATTCCTGTTTAACCATGCAGGTGTCCTGGCTCCCTTTCTTCATTGTCTACCTGTTAGGATGCTCTGATCTTGAGCTTGGAAGAAGTAGTCCTTGAATGTTAACCAACTATCTTGAACCCCTTTACCTTCTAGTACCCTGTCCCATGGGATTTCCTCTGGCAATTGCTTGAAGAGGCCAAAGTTGGCCCTGCTGAAGTCCAGGGTTGTGATTCTGCTTGGTATTCTGTTCCTGCCACACAAGATACTGAACTCCACCATCTCATGGTTGCTGCAGCCAAGTCTGCCCTCAACCTTCACTGATTCAACCTCCTTGTTAGTGAATATAAGATCCAGCAGCATCCCTCTCCTAGTTGGCTCATCCACCATTTGCATCAAGAAGTTATCGTCAATGCACTGAAGTAACCTCCTGGACAGTGACTGGCTTGCTGAGGAGGCCTCCCAACAAATATCTGGGTAGTTAAAATCCCCCATGAGAACCAGGGCCTGTAGTTGTGAGGCTGGTATCAGCTGCCTGTAGAAGGCATCAACTTCCTTGGGCTGATCTATATATACATAGATACATAATTATATATACATATATACACACTATACATATATATACAGGTGGCCTGTAATAGACACCCACACCAGTATCACCCTGCCAGCCTGCCTCTTAATTTGCTCCCACAAACTCTCAACTCGCTCCTCATCTGCCCCTGGACAGAACTCGATATATTCTAGTTGTTCTCTCATGTAAAGAGCAACTCCACCACCTCCCCTTGCCTTGCTGGCTTGTCTTTCCTAAAAGGGACATAGCCATTCATGATCACATTCCACTCATGTGAGCTGTCCCACCATGTCTCTGTAACTACCACCAGATCATAACCCCCTGAACACACACAGATTTCTAATTCCTCTTGTTTATTCCCTGCACTGTGTGCATTGGTGTACAGGCATCTCAGGGAGCAAGCTGAGCCGGCTGATTTCACCCTAGGGGAGCGGGAGGTCTTCTGGTCTTCATGAATACTAGAACACTGTCCCACTGGTGAAAACCCATCTAAAATCCCATCCCCCTTTGAATCTAGTTTCAAGCCCTATGAATGAGCTAGTTCTTGTCCTAGAACCCTTTCCTCCCTTCAAGACAAGCCTTTACCATGTATTACCATCAGGTCTGGTGTCTTATAAAACCAGCCATGATCAAAGAACCCAAAGCCCTGCTTGTAGCACCAGTCTTGGAGCCAGGCATTTATGGACTGGATCCTTCTATTCTGTCCCATGTCATCACCTGCAAATGGAAGGAGGGAAGAGAAAATAACTTGCACCCCAGATTCTTTCACCAACCGTCCCAAAGGCCTTGAAGTCTCTCTTCATTCCCCTCAGACTATGGGATGCAACTTCCTCCCCACTTGTCTGGAAGATCAGTAGTGGGTAATACTCTGACAACCACACCAGGCTGGGGAGTTTCCTGGTGATATCTCTGATTCAGGCTCCAGGTAGACTACAGACTTCCTTATGATGAGAGTCAACTGCATATTGAGCCCTCTGTTCCCTTTAGGAGCGAGTCTCCAACAACTAGAACCCTTCTCTTCTTCCTTGTGAAAGAGGTTGTTATATAGCTGGAAGGCTTATCTGACTGGTAAGATATACCAGTCAGTGGTAAGACCTCTGGTATAGGTTGGCCACCATCCACAGCCCCATTGGGCTGGCTGTCTTCCAGCAAGGCCTCATATCTATTTCCTGGAGGCACCTGGGGAGGCGAGGCAGGGAAGGAGGGTGCTCACCCTCTGCCGCGTCCATGAACTTGCCTCCACTCGTCCCCCTCATTTAGGCTTCTGTCTTCCACCCGAGAGGGTGAGGATACAGGGGTCCCTTGATCCTCGGTGCTATCTTGTGGGCATTCCCATTCCTGTTGCAGGGAGGGCACACTCTGGAGCCACCAGTCTATTTCAGCCTCCTTGATGCTAAGCCTTTCAACTTCAGCTTGCAGTCTTTCAACCTCCAGTTTTAGAATTAGATATCACAGATTTCAAGAATGCTAACGTATTTTAGTGTCAGACTTTGCATTCATACTTTGTAACGTAATCAACCTTTATGCACTTACTCAGCATTTCTTGAAAACTATACACTTTGATAGTTTGTTTAAAAACCTTTAAATGATTTTATATTGAAGAAATACACTTTCACTTGCACCAAATACTTCTGCTTTCCTGCAGCTATGTAAATATTCACATGAAGACATATTTATTCATATCAATGAATCCATAATTCACTAGATTTTGTAAATAATCCAAGATAATATTGGAACTATAGAATCTTCAGCATGTTATGGGGTGGCAAAAGCCTGACCGGGTTGGGGTTTTTTCCTAATGGCAACATGTGTACATACACTGCTATTTGGTTTTTTTTACCAACTCATGTTCAGTCAGAAATGTTTGCTTGCTTATAGCTTTCTACTGGAGGAGTTGAACAGTGGGGACTCAATTATTCAAATGTCTTCAGATCTCTAAGGACTAGGACCTGAATGCACTTGCCAAGATTTGTTGACCCAAATCTTCCAGTTCTTGACAAGAGGAGCTCAGGAAGGCTTTCTAAAAACTTGAGGTTTTCTACATGGCAATTTTAAAATTTACATGCCCAGACATACACACAAGAGTTTAACACACAAATAACATTGAACTTTCTTTTAAAGGAGAACAAATCCTCAACTCCACAAATAAAAGAATCATGGCTATGCGTTTTAATCCATGTTAGTAGAACTGATTAATTAATCAGATAGTATAGACAATATTTCCCAAACTTTTGATACCTGAGGCACATAATTTTCTATGTTAAAATTGATAGCATGTGACAGATCTCCCTGAGCAGTGTTGAATCTCTCAAAATACAGTTATGACCAGCTGCTGGACCTGTCATGCATGGTATTCCACTCCCTGGGGTCTCTGAGTCTTTCAGAGCTATTTAGACTGGTTGCAGGGCAGAATGCACTGGCCATCAAAATACACCTGTTGGGAATTTTTACCGTATGGCATCAGAAAAAGCATCAGCAAAACAATTAACTTTTAATTTTATTAACAAACTTGGAGATAAATCCTGGCCACACTGAAAATAAAAAGGGCATATCCTTTGATCTCCATTCTCAACTTCTGTCAGTTTTCTTACGCAAACCAAGAAAAAATATAGCCTAAGTCTTACACTCTCTGAAGTTCAAGGAAGTTCAATATGTTTTTCATATTGAACTGGAATTTCAGGTTTCAGCTAGGTATCCAGTCCTGCCTATGTATTCTAATCAAAGAATGTCTATGTATAAACACTATACAAACTATCAGGTAGGTTTTTTGGTGTTGTTTGTTTTGGTTTTTTTAAAAAGGGGCAAATTCCCCTCTCCAAAACTGTACTGGTTTGCTGACACTGTCTAGCTTGTTATATGAAATGATTTATGATTCTGTCTTTTGTATTGCTCTGATAAAGTCAAACCATAGTGCTTACCTCTCTTTGTGCTTGTGAAAATATTACCTGAGGCATACTTTTAATTCACAAATATCCCAACTAACACAGTGTAATATTGTTGCAGCACGACAAGCCTCTCACTCATGATTATGTAAAATTAAATTGCTAAAGAGAACAATGGATGCAAGTGCGGCAAGTAAGATTGCCTTCTTTCATGTAAACTCTATAGATGATTTGCTGAATACAGACAGCACAATAAATGTTCACAAGGATTATAATGATGGTGGTTGAGAACATTTTCAATACAGCTCCAAGACTGATAGGACACTCGCAGAAGGAGAATTCCTGTATCTCTAATGAATATAATGTCTGAGTTACTAGATGCAGTGAAGAATTGTGTATGCAGGGTAAGAGAAAGAAGGATAGAGCTAAGCGAAATATTCAGCGTACAGAAAATGATCTGGACCTTTAGTTGCCCAGGAACATCACTGTAAAGCTGATATGAAAACTTTTTATTATATTCATTATCTGAGGATTTATAGGAGAGTGAGTGACTTCCATTCAGTTCAACACAAAATCAAATGTCGTTTTCAGTGACAGACAATTTTCTGTGATAGCTGCTTAAACAGAAAATAAAAAGTAACCAATCATTTTAATAACTCTTTCCTTATTTTGCCATTTATGTAGCAATGAAACAGAATAAACAATGCCATGGGCCAATCCTTTCCCCAGTCATCCTGCAACCTATTTCTTAGCCTTACAAAGCAGGCCTTGCAAACTGCTGTAATAAATGAGAGTCACAAGGTAAGCTCCAGGGCCAGAGTCTGAGCTTTAAGTCTGTTCATTGTGAGTATGCGTTTATACAATATTCTACTGTACAATGTTAAACAAAGCAACTGCTTCCAGAATTAAGATACAGGTGAAGAGATCAAAAGCTGTCTTAGCCTGCAGACACATACCCCATCCATTTTCAAGAAGCATTAGCTGTTAATAGTTTCTGCTAATAATTTGTAGTGAAAAAGTGTAGGTTACCTGGGGGCTGACTTTGACAATAAAATAAGTGAGGACAGAGAATGGAAATATAGTAAAAGAAAATGTAGAGAAGAATAGGTAGAAAAGGGTAGAAACAGAAGATCCTGAGGGAAAAAATAACAAGGGACCTGGGATCCCTTCTGTCTGTGATACAAAATGAGAGAAGCTGAAGACTTACTAGCAGCAAAAATCAAACTGGATTTAATCATAGGTACATTTTAGAACTTCTGTTCAGCTTTGGGACCATCATTCAGATTTTAAAATGGTTTGCTAACCTGAAAAATCCTCTGGACTTTGAAGGAGTTTAGGACAGAAAAACTTCAAGATCTAATCTAATATTTAAACGTGAAGTATAATATAAAGCAATTGTGAGAATATTTGCTTCTGTTATCATCTAAACCGAGAATATAACTCTTTAAATATTCTAACATGAATATATTGTACTATATGGAGACATGATAAAACTGAATGAGAGTTTTCTGCCATCTCATTCTTTGGCAATGAATTTACTGTGTCTTGTCGAGGCTCTGACAAAGAGCCTATGAACATAAATTGGTGGCTGTTGTTTAGCTAAATTATACTAAACATATTGATTTATGTTTCTGTCTGCAATCCTTGGAACTTCCTGAACCTGCTTTTGAAAGTTCAGCTGTATAGAATGTTTGTTGCCAAAGAAAAGTCAAGTGTACTTGCTTGGGCACCAAAGAGGAATGCAGAATTTAAAGAGATGGTATTTTGGTCTTAAAACTAATATGATTTATGGAGAAGCTGGATTTTTCCTACAGATACCTGAAGTCAGGAGTGCACTCTGAGAAAATACCTAACATATAGCTACATACATGCGGAATGTAAGTACTATTAATTTTTAAACCAATTTCTCTTGAACTAGAGTCCACTTTTAACCCAACTTCTAAATACCACAGATACTACCTTTGCATAAAGTTTCCTTGCTGTAGCTGTGGAAATGGACCTCAACACTAATTCCATGGTTAGGCTGAGATTGAAGCTGTACAAAATCTAATCAACAATACAATTGCCAGGATTAGTTTTCTAACCCCCCGAGGTCAACTACATATGGTAAGGCCTGACCCTCTTCCTTCTTCAGCCTCCACAGTGCCACAACGCATTCAGGAAGCATGTTTTTGGGTTTTGCTCAAGCAGTGGAGTGGGGAGAGGCCTCATCCTCCTCCCACCCCCCCAGAAAGGGGTCATCCTTCCTTACTTTAAGGTATTATGTGGCCTTGGAGTCAACATTTAACCCTTCCATGACTGCACAGCATCATCTGTAAAACAAAGATAATACTCATCAAGCTAGAGAGAGAAACATTAAAAGCTACTTAAGTGCCTGCTCTAAAGTCTTGTTAAATGGATGGATATGTTTCCATCTATTTTAATGATTTCTAGATCAAGCTGTTAATTCAGACGATTGCATTTTCATTAAATTTAAAAAGGAAAAAAAAAAATCAATACATGGAGAACTTTTGACACACAGTTCCTCATAGCATTTGTATTCTAAACAAGGCATCATTGTGATAATGCCTGACAGATAGGTTATACTGCTTAAAAACAGGTGTCTACCCACTTTATTGTCTTCTTTTAGCTTGGGAACTGAAAATATTAACTACAGAATAAATGGATAAAATGGTTATAAAATCTGAGTATTCTTTTTTTGATGTAAAAAGTTTAGTAACTGGTGGGTATCTACATGTTAAAGTAAAAATGTCAGTGTCATTATAGCTTTTAATTTTGTCAACTATTGAAAAAAATCTCTACATTCTCAACTACTTAGAATTTTTGCTTCAGTGATCAGTTGCACATGTAGACAAATGATAGAAATGAAAATGCATCAAAATAAAAAGTGTGCAGCTCATCACCAGTGTTCAAGTAGAAGTCAGCCTCAACTATCAAAGTGTCCTAAGGGACAGTAAAAAAGTTTAAACAATCATTTAAACAATCACTATATTGGATAATGAAAATAATTTTGAGTGTGATATTCAGTGTTACATCTCAGGACAAGACATGGCTCCATTTAGAATATACGTGTGCTTCATATATCAGAGGCTAAAACCGGTTAGACTGAGTAATGAATGGTCATTAATTTGAGGATACATATTTCTTCTATATTTGTTGGATTAATTTGGTAAAAATAAGTCACGATCTTGTGGGAAAGGGGCTAAAATGAGTCAGAAGAGGCAGCAGGTAGGAAGCTGAGGCACTGACCAAATCTCAGATCAGACTGAATGATGCCTAAATGTCTTCTGGCTTAGTTATTTTGTGACTTTCACATCCATTCTTATTTCTCAGTGACAGCTAACTTTGGTTTTGATCAAGCTGTAGGAAACAAAAAAAATCACATATTTTTCATTGATCCAACAATATAGCTGAAAAAAAAACCCTGAACAAACATTTTTTTTAAGGCATCTTATTTAAATTTCCCTAAGTAATTGACTGTTATAAAATCACACAGATAGTAGAAGCAAATTTCTGTGCTTTGTAAGCTCCTGACTCAGCTGTTGTTGATTCTTCATACAGAGGAACTGTGATCAACAATGGCTTTTAACAGAAAAAGATCTTTGTGAAAAGACATTTCCAGCAGAAAATATTAATATCTTATTAAGCTTTCAGACATTCCACCATTTGGTAATGAGTCACTGAAGCATCTGGCATGAATTTAAGGACCTTTGAACTATTTTTGTACTGATAATGTTGATACACATTTCTTTGTTTATGGAAAAGAAGATGTGAATACATTCATTACTGCATATGATGAGGAAGAGTGAATGGAGCTATCAGAAGTAAATAAAAACTAAATAAATATTTTTAAAAAAACAACCCAAAAGCAACTGGCAAAATGAATTCAAATACTAAATTCATTTTTGGGACCACAGCATCTGACAGCTTTGCCAAGGTGATGATACATCTCTTTTCCAAATGGATGAAATTGAGGCAGACCACCAATGACTGAAGGAATTACTCTAGTCAGACATTTTCACCTAATTATTATTTTTCAAACTACACTATTTTGACAATAATGTGTCAGAGTCAAAACTGAATGCCTTGTTTGTGCTTCATATATCTAAAGCACAGGGAGAGCAACCTCATCATTACAAAAAGCTACTCTGATTTAAGAAGGAAGTTAAGTTTTCAGATGAATTTTCACGAGCTACAAGGAATATGAGATTTGGGAAGACATGATTATCAGAATTACCAGCAAAGCAACATTTTGCCTACAACTTCCCCTACTCTCACAAGATCTCTCAAACGCTTCTCCAAAACAAGCCAACTACTATCAGCTGTATATATGCAGGAGAATACGTGCTTATTAAAAATGAGAATGCTCTATAAACAAGAAAAAATAATAAAAAAGTAAAAGCAGGAAAGCTACCAGTAACCAATTTTTAAAAACCCAGATCTTTCTTATGCTATTTTACAGTTATTTACAATAAGAGCATGCTTGCAGCTGTACAAGGTTGAAGTGAATTTTGTGTGCTTGATGGTGACAGCATAGATGTATTTTTTTTATATGCTTTTCTTTGATTATTTCAGTAAAGTACTGCTTAGGTACTGATGTAAATAAATCAAGGCTCAAATTAATTATTTTGGCACTAATGACTCTCTAAGGAAAATCCTGTTCACATTCCAATGCCTCAAGTTTGACCTGTCTACTTAGAAAATTTAGATGGCTGAAGAAAGTTCCTGAGCACCTTTGAATATATCTACAGTCAAATTTATTCAGTAAATCTTCTCAAATTCACATCAGTTATTACCTGCTTCCTTATGATTTTAGGTGTTGAATCCTTTTTGCCAAACAGAAAAACATTGGAGCATATTAATATTAACATTGTAAAACCTTCTCAGGTGTGAGGTTCTGAAAAAATTGAAACAACTAGCCAATAGATCAGAAGCCAAACTTACTCAACAGGTAAGCTGCCCATTAGTAGAAACATAAATTATTCTGTTAAAAGAACATATTATTGAAACAAGGTTTCACCAAATTGAACACTGATTCTCAGATTCAGAAGTCTGCATTTTCATTCTTTCATTTATTTTTGATGCCACAGCACATCTATTGAAGAGAAAAAGTAGTAAGGTAGCAGGGATTCCTAATCTGTTTTCAAAAGAATATTGTTTTCTCTTGGTTGAAGGGAATAAGCACTGCTCAGAATGTGAATCTATTGGACAAAACAAACAATCAAACAAGTTATCTATTATTTTTTTTTGCTGTAGAAATATAGGAGTATTTCATCTGCTGCTCTTATATTGCAACATGGAGGAAACATGCACTCTTGAAAAATGAAAGAAAAATTAATGATTTTATTGTTGGAATTGAACACACTAGCTGGGAAACATTAGTTTATGAGTGTTTCTGTGCTAAGTCCAGCCTCCCAGGAAGATTCTAAGTAAATGGCTGTGGAACAGTAACTTATTCAGAGGAAAATAAGTATTCTAGCGAAAAAAAGACAAAAGATGACATAATATGCCATGTAAATTTGTCACTAGAACTACTGAGTAAATTACAGGTCAATTCTGTGACTCTGAGTTCTTATGGAACTTCCCACCTCAAACCTCAGAACAACTTCAAAAGTGTTAAACCATACATATTTTAGTCACTTAAATACTGAACTATGCTAACAACATCAACATAGCAAGCTTCTTAGATTAAGCAGACTCAAAGAATAAAATTGGAATGAGTAAATCAATCTTAGCAGAGACTTTTACAGTATTGAAGAAAACTAACACCTCATTAATCAAAAGGAATGTGAATATGTAACTCTGTGCATTCCTTTGTCACAGAAAAAAATAGTGTCCAGACCCTCCTTCTTCTCTTTGTCTTTTAGCAGGGAAGATTGCTCTCTGTTAATGCTCCATGAGAGACTATGCAAGTTCTGTCAACAGCTGAGGTCATACTGAGAAAAATACAAGATCATTGTACTCAAGAGCTTACATTACTGCTGGAATTGGCAACTTTGATCAGCTGGTAAGTAGCCAGGGAGAATATAATCAATCAAAAGCCTACTGCTACCCCTGAGGTTTTTATAGCCCATATAAACACATTTGGTTGCATTAAAAATTAAGGAATCATAATATTCAGTTATTTCTTTTGATGGATGAAAAAAATAAGTATACTAAGAGAAACTATAATGAGTGTCTTGCATAATAACTAAGCAAGTTCATGTCACAATTATAGTAAGTAGTTTGTGATCTAAATATTAATGTTATGTCTTAATACAACAGTACATACTGGCTCTTGTTCCTTTATGCTTTAATATTTACTAAAAAAAAAGGAAAAAAAACCCCACGTAAATATCAGGCTTTAAGTAGCATGTTAAATTGCACCCCGAGAAATGATCATATTGAAGCACTTAATATTTCAGAGAAATCCTGAGCCATCTGTTTGCCTAAGGTTCAGGGTGCTGGCTGAAAAGGAGTAGAGAATACACCTCAGTTTAATTTACACTGCTCTCATTTGCTGACAGATTCTCTCATAACACTGAAGGTTTGTGACAAACAATAACATACAGCCCAAATGCTTATGCTTGTTTTAGTACCATGGAAAACAGGCCCCTACACAGCAGAACGGTGTAATTCCCCCTAAAGACAAAGCTAAACCACCACGTCTGTGTTAAAATCAAAACACTAAATGAGAAGGTAATTGTTATCTCAACACAGCTTTTATTCAGTACATCCTTTTCTCCACAATCACTGATCTCTTTCTTGAAGAATACAATGGAGTACTAAGTGAAATGTCTCATACCAAATTTTGTGTCATTACTACCTTCTCCTGTATGTCAGAGAAACAGAATCCATTACTTATTATTTTCATACACTAGCACCACAGTTTCTGTAGTTCTGGCTCCTGCTGAATTTCAGGGTTTACTTTCTTCTCTTTTGAGGGTGAAGCCATATAGTTCACTGGAACACTATGTGAGAAAACCTAGATTTACCTCAACATAAACATGTAAATCTAAGCGATACAGTACTGTACATGGGCTCCGGCTGTCCTGTATATGCCACTGCAGATGATATATGCCCTAGTTTTGGTCAAATGTTTGTCAAATATTATTTTCTTGCACTGAAAAATATACAGCCCTATAAATAAAAAATAGCAGCTTGTTAGATTTGAAACACACTTACAAATAATTTTAAGGCACCCACAGTGCAAGTATCAATCCCATCAACACTTAATCCATAAAAAGAAGTAAAAAACTAAAAGAAAAAATATATGTTTATAGGTAGGAGGAAATACTAGATGTTCTTTTACTGTTTTGTTTAATATTTTTATTCTAAAAGCATTAATGTCCCAAAAACTTTCTAATGACAGAAGGGACTTCCAGAAGTACCAAACCATGCTAGACCCCAAGTCTGATTTCTCACAGCAGGAATCTATCAACATTTTTATGTCTCTAACTTTGCAAGTCTGACCCTTCAACCAGGTTCCCACTGGATTATGCCTATCACAAACACAGTAAAATGATGGCATCTATTCTGAAGGACATTAGGTGAATACTTCCAGAAGGCTGAAAGAAAGAGGAGCAAACATTATGTTTATCTGTGATTTGGGCGAGATTATCTGTAAAGCCAGCTGGTAGCCAGAAGTTTAACAAACAAAAAATGGCAGCTTTCTGTACAGTTCATTGAAGGCAGAAGTTTTAAGAATGGTTCTTAGCATAGGTGATCTGATAGATTTGTGGATCCCCAAAGATTTTTCCAAAGTGGATGACAGAATATGTAAATAACTGTTCTATTTTATAAAGCTTTTAATGGTTAGGAGGAAGGAGTTAACAGAACTGGGTTAGTGCATGGGAAATAGGACATTTAAAAATTTTCAGATTACACATTTTACCAGCAGCCAGTTCCTTCCTAATACTAAGAATTTCTGTCAGTAATTTCTGATACAGTACATGAGTACCTTAATGGGGCTTTACATTCTGTTTTTATTATTTAAACATAGGAGAAACTGAGAGAAAAATACAGATTTTTTTTTTTTTTTTAATGGAACAGGGAAGGCATATCTATGCCACACCTCAAGTGGCAATGATACAACAGCTTATGGTAACCAAGGCTTACTAAGCCAACAACATTTTTTTTTTTTTCTTTTCCAATAGGAACTTCCTAGCGACCACCCCACATTCTAACCCTCTGCTCTACACAACCGCTTGACTCCCCACACCAGCCCTCAGGAACTGCCCTGCCTCTATTTCTAGTTTGTATATTTACAGGGTTGGTTTTTGGTGTTTGGTTTTTGGTTTGGTTTTGTTTGTTTGTTTTGGTTTTGGTTTGGTTTTGTTTGTTTGTTTTATTGTTTTTGTTTTGTTTTGTTTTGTTTTGTTTTGTTTTATTATGTTGATGGTACAAGTACTGGGAACAACAGGTTGCTCTACATAGAGGAAAAAAGGACAGAAAAGACCTACAGCCTTGGGACCACCTACGTAATGCTCCCTATGGGAGAGCAGCCAAGAAACATCTCATTTTACAATCTGTAAATGAGCAACATGGGACAACACCAACTACTCCTATAAAAAGAAGGGCAATGGGTTAGTTAATCTTGGATTTTAAAGTCTCTTCCTTCAGAGCCTGAACAGATGTAAACGGACAGTGTAGAGACAGCCTCTTTACTTAAAAAAAACCAAACCAACAAACACGTAAGCATAGTGATGTCTTTGTAGATGATCCAGATCAATCCCTTCAAAGGAGAGCTCCCTTTTGTGTTAAAGCAGGACTCTCGGTGACAAGAACGAAGCAGCGGCAACAGACAGCTCTGCGGCCCAGCGGCAGCTTGAGGTGGGCAGGGGATTCCCGACGCTAGGGCAGCCTGAGGGCGGGCAGAGAGACCCACCAGGGGCCGACAGCTCTTCTGGGGACCCACCTGAGAAGAGAGACCAGTCTTGTCATGGAGGTAGCACCTGTGAAGTCTGATGTGTCCCCTCAGACGGACCCAGCTAAGAAGAACATTGCCAGAAGGAATATGGTGACCCAGAAGGAGCTATAGAATCTATAGAATCATAGAATTGTCAGAGTTGGAAGGGACCTTAAAGAACATCTGGTTCCAACCCCCCTGCCATAGGCAGGGACACCTCCCATTATATCAGGTTTCTCAGAGTCCCATCCAGCTTGGCTTCAAAAACTTCCAGGGATGGGGCTTCAACCACCTCTCTGGGTGGTTGATCCACTCCCTCTGCCACTACCCAACATCCAAAAAAGTCCCTCCCCAGCTTTCTTGTAGGTCTCCTTAAGATACTGGAAGTCCACAATAAGGTCTTCCCAGAGCCTTCTCTTCTCCAGACTGAACAACCCCAACTCTCTCAGTCTGTCCTCATAGGAAAGGTGCTTCAGACCTCTGATTATCCTTGTGGGCCTTCTTTGGACATGTTCCAGCACATCCATATCTTTCCTATACTAGGCGCTCCGGAACTGGACACAGTACTCCAGGTGGGGTCTCATGAGAGTGGAGTAGAGGGGGAGAATCACTTCCCTTAACCTGCTGGCCATGCTTCCCTTGATGCAGCCCAGGATGCGATTGTCTTTCTGGGCTGCAAGTGCACATTGACAGCTGAGGTTGAGATTCTCGTCCACCAGTACCCCCAAGTCCTTTTCTTCAGGGCTGCTCTCGAGCTAGTCACTGCCCAGCCTATTTCGGTGCTTGGGATTGCCCCAACCCAGATGGAGGACCTTTCACTTGGTCTTGTTGAACTTCATGAGGTTGGCATAGGCCCATGTTTCCAGCCTATCATGGTCCCTCTGTAGGGCATCCCTTCCCTCCAGCATGTCAGCCACCCCACACAGCTTGGAGTTGTTGGCAAACTTGCTGAGAGTCCACTCAATGCCACTGTTCATGTCTCCAACAAAGATGTTAAACAAGACTGGTCCCAATACTGATCCTTGAGGGACTCCCCTTGTCACTGGCCTCCACTTGGTCATGGACCCATTGACTGCCTCTCTTTGGGTGTGGCCATCAAGCCAGTTCTTTATCCACCAAACTGTCCATCCATCAAACCCGTATTTTAGCAGCTTGGAGACCAGGATGTTGTGTGGGACAGTCTCAAAGGCTTAGCTCAAGTCCATGTAAATGATGTCAGTTGCTCTTCCCTTGTCTATTAATGTTGTGACCTTCTCATAGAAGGCCACCAGGTTTGTCAGGCACGATTTGCCCTTCGTGAAGCTTTGTTGATTGTATCCAGTAACCTCTTCATTATTCCTCTGCCTCAGCACTGCCTCCAGGAGGATCTGCTCCATGATCTTACCAGGCATGGTGGTGAGACTGACTGGCCTATAGTTCCTTGGTTCATCCTTCTTTCCTTTTTTGAAAATGGGGGTTATGTTTCCCCTTTTCCAGTCAGTGGGACTTTACCGCACTGCCATGACTTTTGGAATATAATAGAGAGCAGTTTAGCAACCTCATCCACCAGTTCAACAAACACAGGGAGCTGGAAGCCACTGTGCAGCGGGACAGCTATGACATAGATGCCATCACAGAAACATGGTGGGATGACCATAACTGGAATGCTGCAATGGATGTCTATAAGCCCTTCACAAGGCATACACAGGGAAAGAGAGGCAGTGGGGTGGCTCTGTATGTTAGGGAGTGTTTTGATTGTATAGAGGTCAATGACTGTGATGGTAAGTTCCAGTGCTTATGGGGAAGGATTAGGGGGAAGGCCAATAAGGGAGATATCCTGTTGGGAGTCTGTTATAGACCACCGAAGAGGCAGATGAAGCATTCTACAAGTGGCTAGCAGAAGTATTAAAATCACTTTCACAGGGGACTTCAATTTACCAGATGTCTGCTGGAAGAACAATACAGCAGAGGAAACAGTCTATGAGGTTCCTGGAGTTTGTGTAAGATAACTTAATAGAACTATAGTATGGTTTGGGTTGGAAGGGACCTTAAAACCTGAGATTGTAGTGAGGTGAGTGTTGGTGTCTTCTCTGAAATAAGGATGTTTGGAGGGATAAGATGCTGGCACTGTGGGTGGCCCAGGGGCATGCCACAGCAGCTCTAAAACCACCACGAAACTGGCTGTAAACACTGTTGGGTTGGGGGAGCACATAGTGGTCCTGGTCAGGAGCAGTTGGAGAAGCAGCAGCTGCTGGGTCCATGGGCAGCCCATGCCAGGACAGGGACCCTTTGAGGGACTGTGGTGTGAAACACTTCATCTTCCCTGGCCCAACTGCATAATGCAGTCTGCATTTCAGCACAAATGGGGTTTGCAGGTGGCTCAGCTGCAGACATTGGCAGGTGGAAATGAGAAACTGGAGACATAGCCCCTGAGGAAAGCTGACAGGGTGAAAACTACATAAAGGAACAAAACCTAGGGAAGACAATCTGTTGACAACATGATGAATCTGTCACTCAGAGAAGAACTGGGAATAAACAATAACAAAGTATTTAATGGAGAAGTGAACAGTCAAGACAGTATTACAGTAAGATAGAAAGGGGAATATTGATGCAGTTGTGACAAGCTATTCATTATTGTATGCAAAAGCTGCTTTTAAATGACTGGGATGATCTGAAAAAGGCACACCACTGCTGCTTTTTCAGATACATATGAGTCATTTTCCGAAAGCTCTTCTGCCCACCATTTTAATGACTGCTGCTGCAACATGGTAAGGCAGAGATGCTTCCGTGCTTTCCATGGACGCAGGCCCACAGTGGGAGAGGTTCCTTGTCAGTGGCTGGCTACCCTGACTGGCCTGTGCCTAGCACCATCTAGTGAGCCTTGGCCAGCCTCTCCAAGCTGCTAGCTTCTGTTTCAAGTTGGAGACAGTACAGTGTGAGCACTAAAAATAATACTTGGCAATCTTCAGCCCACAGAAATGTGGGGAGCTATGCAAAGTCCTCTGAAGCTTCACTAGGGGCTGGAGGAAGACCTGTTACAGCTGACTTGAGGACACAGATCTTCCCTTCTTTCAAACAGATGCCTTATCTGGGATAAGGAGCAGAGCAGGTGTGTGTGTTATGACAACAGCGTGGCTATTGAGATGATCCTTAGATGTTTGTTAAAAATTCTGGCTTAACTCTAATAAGCTAGCTTGAGTGGTTCTCCTTTTATTAATAGTATTAGTTAATTGGTTAATAATTAGTTATTTACAGTAACCAGCATTTCCCTGGGTAACATGAATTATTTTGCCTCTTAGTTGTTGCAAAGGACAGAATTAGAAAAGACTTCGTTATTGTAGAAATAATTATCAGTACATGTACCAATACGATGTACTTCAGGCTATAGCACTTTATGAAGTTAGGTGCATATGAGCCATATTTCAATAGGATACAAACTGACTTCTGCACACCAGTCCTCGGTACTAACTAAACATCGGGCGTTATCACTGGTAGAAGCAGACACTGTGAAAACATGATGTTAACCTCAGAAAGTGCAGTTAGTTAGAAGAGACTGACCTGAAAAGTAAAATCACTGAACAGAACTAGTTCTAACTCAAACCAGGACAATATATTTCCATCTCTTTCTGCCTTCCATTACCTCCCGTCCTCTTTAAAACATTATAGATTTGGTGGGAAGTGTGGACACCTTAGGTGCACCTGGAGTTTTGCATGAATAATCTGTCTTCTTTGAGAAAGCAGTGAAAACTGAAAAAATAAAGAAAGCCAATCTCTATTTCTGCACACATTCACAATGCAGTAAGTTCTGCACACAGACTCTTTACAGTACCCCTTAGAACAGGATCTTTGGAGAACCCCCAGCAAGGTCCTTACAGGTGTTTTGTGTTAGGCCACTTCAGGTATTTGAGAAGAATTTCTGTGTATTTTCAGCTTAAAAGGAAAAAGAAAAAAAACTCCAAAACTTATATTTATGTTGTGCTTCTAAACCAGGAAGGAGCTAACAATCTTCATATTGTTTATATATTTGTATTTTAGAATAAATAATGCTTTCTTGACAGAGGAACTGTTTTAGAAAAGCACTACAGAGGCTGCATTTAGTCTCAAATCCTAACCTTGTACCATTCTGTGTACTTTAAAAAGCAGTTTGAAAAGGAACATAGTCCGGTAACAAACTAGAACTAGCTTAATAAAAGAAAATTTCAAACCCTCATGTCAGATTTCACATTTGTGTTTTCAAGAAATAAAGTGGCTGGAGTATATCTTTGAGACATTTTGTAGATATTTGAGTGTAGTGAATTTGATGCTAATTAAATCAGGAGACCCTGAAAAATCTTCCTCAGTGTGTTTGTCTTTCCAGTCTCTGTCAGTGATTGAATAAAAACTTCTGCACCTTTCTGTAGGCATTTTCTTTTGGTACACTCAAAACTAATTTTGTTTTCTTTCCACATTCATTCTTATGTAAAATATTGATTTATAAGAATGACTAGTGAACAGACATTTTCAGAATGAGCATAATGATTCAGTTAATTAAGGAAAATAAACTCATTTTGTGTTGACTTTCATTTCAGGTTGAAACTATTAATTGTCCTTCTAGCTGGGTTTTTGTAATATGCTCACACTACCAATCCGTCTTTAATGCTTTAATTCAAGAAGTATAATAAAAGCCAAAAAAAGCTCAAGGAATAAACTCAGGTTTGCAAATGTTTAACATATTAGTCAATACAAAGAGATCAGTAATAATCTATAGGAAAATTTGATGTTTTGTGGGTAAATGAGTATAAATGATATGATATTAATGAAGTTTTTACTGTTTGCTAAGAGAAACTAAGGCTAATTTCAAGAGATTTCTCTCTTTCAAACAAATACTCTGGTCACTTATATTTGTGAATATCCCAGTCATTATTTTCTTAACATAGTCCAACTACATATAATTTGACTGAAGCCAAATTAAATAGAAAACTTATTCCAAAGGAAATAAACTCAAGTATGCAGTGGACTTCAGGGAAGCCAGGGTTTAATTTAAAAGCTACCAGACATAGTTTTATCTAAGCGAAATGTAGAATTTTAACTTCATGAATGCACCATTCTACTAGTTTTCCCTTGTGAATGCCTTTTTCCCTTCAAGGAAAATGTTAATGTCTACCACCACGCCTGTCCCTCATGCAGCTTTCACCACAAACAAAGAAACAAACAAAAAAGTGAAGTAAATTGGGTATTAAGATAATTCAGCTCTGCCTAACAGGAATGTTTCTTCCAGTTAAGAACCAATTACCTGCTAAGACCCTTGAGGCTATCTGTAATTGTAACAGATTTAGGTGCTGAATAATAACTTAGAAGTTTTCTATGCTTTTCTATTTTCTTCAGTTTGTGGACTCTTAAGTTTTGGGGTTTTTTTTAACTGGAATAGCAAACTCCACATTAAGCAAGGTCAAGTCATGCAAAGGATTGAAAACCAGGGTACTTTCTGAACATCAAAGTATAGGCAACTGGTCTTGAGTAATACCTGTAGAACTAGGTGAGAAGCAAAATTTCCATGTGCTGGAGGTTTCTTTTTGTTTACTTTCTTTTAAATATAGTTGCAATTCAAAAGAAATTGATTTCCCCTCACAGAGACAAAGGAGCTTCAAAAATAGTATTTCCTACATTTCTAAGAGTGTACATGCTTTTTACAACTTCCAGCATTCCTTCACAAGACTTGAGCTGCTGAGAATTCCTGACCTCCATGAATCCTTTCAACAAGATACAAACTACAACTAAACTTTGAAGTTGGCTTTGGTTTATAACTCTGAGTTAAATACCTAATATTCCTTAATCATTGCCTGGAGAGAATTAAGTACCACAAAATAGAACTCAATATAATTGTTTTAGTAAGTAACATGTAGCCTAAAATAGGTAACAGGAAAATCTGGGAAGGATGGCACTAAGAGTGAGGCCTTTTGTGGTGATGTGGCAACTAAGTGAGGATTAGAGGGAGATTCCTGTGCTAGATCAGAATCACAGCTGCAGATGCTCTCTGATTCCCAGGAGCCAATACCACTGCTTTTCAAGGAATAGAGGAAGAGGTTTTATTTCAAATTTAAAGGATTGAAAGCATCAAGCCTAGAAGCTAACAAAATGAATCCACTAGGTTAGGATTTTAAGCACTTATGAACAATTTTTTTTCAATAAATGTTTGTGTGTATATTTTAATTGACTCTTGGAGAAGAGACTAGGTCTCTCTCAGTTCCCTGCTCATAAGAGGCTGTATGAAAAAGCAGATGTCTTCTTTCCCTAAACTAAGAGGTATTAGATTTTTTGTACACGACCCAACCTCACCACACAGGTTGAAAGCTCTTCCTTAAAATAGGATGCTTGCCATGAGGGTGGGAACTGTTGAAAGGAGAGGGAACCTGTTTTTATCCCTTTGACTGCGGTGGTTTTGAGTTAAGAGATGGATAGTGAATATTATCCATATGATCATTATTTGAATAGAAGTGGTTTTGTGTAGAAATTAATACAATTAGCGCATTAAGTAAACTTTGAGGACATCTAATGTATTAATCTGCTTGGTAAACAGATAAGCATCCAGTTTAAAGATCTTGAATGAGTGAAACAAGTGTCAAGCTGCTCAGGCCTACCAAAAAGACACAACTTTTAACTACACACAGAAGCAAACTTGTGGATATCTTTGTAAATTTAGTAGAGAAACGTAGATTAAATTCACAGGATTTAATCTGTAATTATTGAAAAAATCTCTCCTGGAGAGTTTAATGTGTTAAATCCTTGAAAGAGTATGTATTTATACCTGGCATGACATCCGACTCCTTGCTCTTGCAAGATGTTAACCCTCCCTTGTCTCTGTTATACAACATAAGTAGTTCTGTGATTGTCTCCATGACAATAATGAGTTCTGAAAACAGACCTTTATTTTGAAAAGTAAAATGAATACCTAGGGCTTCCAAGAGTTGTACTTACAAAAGGACAAGAGAAGATCTAGCTAGAGTAAATATGGCAGAGAAATATAATTGCTGTATTACATTGTAAGTTCTGCAAAATAAAGACAGATGGATAAATGGTCTAACCCACTCAGTCATCCCACCCTATTTCCCATCCTGAGCATGAGTAAAAGGGCAAGTGCTACCAAATCACTTCCTCATTCCTCGTGATACTGTATTTATCAAGTGTATTTTAAATGTAGATGTGGGTGTTCTCTATGCATATTAGGGACATGAAAACTCTCTGAGTAATAGGCCAACCAAGCAGAAATATGTTAGTTATGAGCATCACCATTTTAAAATATATTTATGAGAGCTGAAATTCAACATCATATAAACAAATACAGCTATGTGCTACAGCCATATCTCAGCTTGGTTCTGATGCTGGATTTCAAGATGGTTTGTGTTATAAAATATAAAATATTGTTACTGGCAGGAGAGATGCGCTGTGTATATAGCACTAAAGCATTTGAGCTGAATTAATGTCTTAACATTCTAATCATCCAAGTTGTCTAATTGAAACAACAATTCATATAAACAACACAGTTAAAATCATTACTGAGAACACCTTTCTCCTATAGTCCTCCCTTGTCTCTGGCATTATGATCATCCTTCCAATGTTCCTCTTGTCCTAAGATTCACAGTTGCAGTATTTTTCAAGCAGTGGTCCCAGGGTGATGATGAGTTGTCAGTTTTTGTCTGTTATGATAAGTTGCAGCCTAGAATAGAATGGAATAGAGTATTTTAGTAGAAAAGAAAACAATCATCTAGTCCAACTGCCTGACCACTTCAGGGCTAACAAAAAGATAAAGCATTAAGCATCTGTTGTTAAAGTCATTCTCCAAATGTCTCTTAAATGCTGACAGGCTTGGGACATCAACCACCTCTCTAGGAAACCTGTTCCTGTGTTTGACCACGTGCTTGGTAAAGAAATGTTTTCTAATGACCAGTCTGACCTCACCTTGCCTCCATTTGTGTGGATGATGTTCACAGTATGTGGGAGTTCCTTCCTTTTCTCTCTTGGGGTCTACTTGGAGTTATATTTGCATGTTTTCTTACTGTAATTTACCTCCTTACTGTTTGCTCCCTGCTGATGTTTGAAAGTTGTCTCCCCTAGCCTCAGCTGATATCAAGGACTGTTTCTCACAAGACAGTGCCTCCCCAGGTTTGCCAGACCTTTACCATTCTTGGTGTTGACAGAGCTTCAGATCATTCAAATATGAAGCAATACTTATGTGGTCACCACATGTTAAAATCATCTGAAGCCATGCCAAGACAAACTCAGACATGGTGAGACACGCTGAAATGTCAGGTCAGTCCAAGGCTCTTACTGTTTATGGCAAAAATTTTATTTCCTAGGACACAAAGCATTCTTGTTTACTGGTTTGTATGCATACACTTCTGACATGCCGGGCAGCTGAGCCATTATTGTATGTCCTGGCCACAGCTGGAAGACACTGTGTAATAAACAGGATGCGCAAAAAAAAAAGTGAATGAGGATGTTGAGTGCCAATAAAGAATATGCAAGATTGAAAAATAGAAGTAAATATGATGGAAACATACATATTTGCTGTCTAAAAACTGAAAATGCTTTTCAGTTTTTAAGATATAGCTGTTTGTGAGGAATTTCTAATCAGGAGCAAGGAAGCAGATGTACTTGCTCATAAATGAACAAGAATGTAAGTTCCATTCACCTTAGGACTAAAACAAATTCTCCTGCCGTATATGAGAGCCTAAGGATAGTTTGGGTGTTTCTGCACATGACTCAGATGATATAGTAAGTCAGCAGGGACAGAGCTGTATGTATCATGTTAGATCCTGTTCATCGGTCAGGAAGACAAATATGTTCATATGTATTGATTTCCCAATCAGTATATTCTTCCTGAATAATGGTCAAGATATCAAAACTGGAAACAAATGAATTGTATGTTATTTCTATAAACTTCTATTTCCACTGTATTCATAGTAAGGAAGTTAGAAAGAAGTGATCATTTGTACTTTTCAGTGAGCTATTACCTTCTTGAATTAAAAAAATGTATTTTTATTCCATTTAGGATCACAACTCTCAATGCTTTAAAGACAAAGCCAAGATTTCCAATGAATCTGGCAGGGTGCTGGGAATGCCAGCTGCTCCTGGGTTGGGGGTCAGGAGTGTCAGGAGCTCCCAGGGATGGCAAGGCAGGACCTGGCAGCCAGGGCCTGTCCTGCCCTACCAGGGTAGGACAGATGCAGCTGGGGCAACCCAAGCCTAAGGCACCAGGCATCTCCCTGGGATGGGGACAATCTGGGACATCAGCCAGGAGCTGATGTCCAGAGCTGGGCACTCACGTGGCTTTGGCACTGCAGGATCTGGAGCTCAGGTAGGGGCCAAACAGTAGAGGCTGTGAGCTGGCCCCAAGCCCCTCCGGCCCAGGCTCTGGGAGGGGGATGCTGTGAGGGCCTCTGTCAGTCTCTCTTTCATTAGTAATCCTTCATATTCTCCATACTGGTACTTTCCTCACAGGTCATAAGGGGAATAAGGACCAAGGAGAATGAAGACAGTAAAACTCCCAACTGTTCGAAACATCTATTAAATTCTCCCTGGCAGTGCTTCACAGATGAGGTGAACTCCCTTAGCAGAGCTTTATAGAGATAGCACTTGGTCGCTGGTGTTTGCAGCTCATGTAAATGTACTCCAGGGCTGCAGAGTTCTCAACAACTTCCTTCTCTTACATCAATAAACTGCTCAAATGAACCCAAAACAACTATCTGTCCATACGTATCTGAATTAGCATTTGTAGGACTCTGTCCAGAGCATGGCAATAATTCTCATCCTGTAAGTGGAATTGTTATGAGTAGCTGCTCATAAATAATATGTTTTAATTTTCAAACTGTGTCAATTGGACACAGACCACAAAGCACATCTTTCTTTTGCCCGTTTAGCTGCCAAATGGAGTGTGACTATTTGCAGATATAGAGTACACTTTTCAGACATGCACTAACACACAGTAAAAGTAGGATAATCGTACAAACTTACCAGCCAGCAAAATCAGAATGTAAATACAGTGAGGAGGAGTATTACTTTGAGACAATCATTTAAAAGTAGCATTGAAAAGATTTACACAAGCTGTTGTACTTAGTTTCTCCATTTCTAAGAATGCATTAGTAAGCTCTTTTTTGTTTTGTCCATGCTCAATTCCTGTACCCTTGGTATCTAATAAAATTAATGAGGCAATTATCTGGAAAGAAAAGGTAACTCAATGGATTATTCATTAAGAGTACTCTAATAAATAGTCACAGCTTGGACCTAGTTCAGCATAAACTCTAACTGCATTTATTTTAAAGAGAATCAAGAAACCCAAAATCAAAATTCCTAGAAATTCAGATCAAACGCATTACTCGTAACCCTCACCACAAAATTCAAAGAGATATTGAAAGATACATTTTAAAAAATGGACTTCAAATGTCTAACTTTGTGAAGTGATCTAATTTTCTATAAATACATTTAGAAGATGGTAAGGAAAACATAAAATCGTAACAGGTTAATCAAAAGCTTTAGAAAAGAGTAGTGTGCAGTAATTAAGCTAAAAAGGAGAAGATTAAGATATTCAAAAGCTGCAAAAAGGATTCTATTGCAAAATGTGTTTTGGATTTTTAATGTCCCCCGCTATACTGGCAGTCAGTTCTACAATTCTGGAGTAAACACTATACTGCATGGCTGCCCAGAGAGGTTATTGAGCCTTCATCCTGGAAATGGAGACAGCATTCCCCAGCTGAACACAGCTCTGAGGAACCTGCTCTTGCTGAACCTTCTCTTTGCAGGGCAGTAGGATCAGATGATCTCCAGAGGGTCTTGATAACCTCAAGCTGTTCTAGGATTGGGAAATATGTGAAAACAGGTAAAACCGAAAACTTCAGTGTTTCTTACCTATCCAAATGAACCATTAGGGAACACAAATATTCTTGCATGGGTAAAACTAGTGAGTGAGACAATGCAGAAACTAAGTCCTAAACAGCAGGGAATTGCAACCATTAATGTATTTTACTGTTATCTTCACATTTTTTATTTATTTATTCCTCTGTTATTTTTCCTGGACAAAAAATATAAATCTTCAATATATCTCTAAAATACACAATGGATTCCAGACAGGAGTGGGAAATTATGCTAGGATTCTTGAGCTTGAAACATCTGTGAATGAGGAGTACATGACAGACAACCATAGAGTCATGAGTGGCATAGTAAAGATGGTTAGGTATTTGTTGTATCTTCCAAAACAAAAAGCAAAGACCATCATTTGAAGTTAGTGACACATACTGGTTTTGGCTAAGATAGAATTAATTTTCTTCATAGTAGCTAGTATGGGCTGTGTTTTGAAATTGTGCTGAAAAAAGCGTTGATAATGCAGAGATGTTTTCATAGAGAATCATAGGATGGTAGGGTTTGCAAGGGACCTCTGGAGATCATCGAATCCAAACCCCCTGACAGCTCAGGAACACCCAGGGCAGGCCATACAGGAACAAAAGCAGATTCCACAACCTCTCTGGGCAGCCTGTTCCAGGCTCTGTCACTCTCACAGTGAAGAAGTTTTTTCTCATGTTGAGGTGGAACTTCCTGTGTTTCACCTTGCTACCATCACCTCTCTTCTTATCACAGGGTACAACTGAAAAGAGACTGCCCCCTTCTCCTTGACACTCATCCTTCAGATATTTCATAGAATCATAGAATCATCATAGAATGATAGAATCATTAGGGTTGGAAAGCACCTCTGGCATCATTGTGTCCAATCTTCATCCTAACATTTATCTATCCATTAGACCATAACCTCAAATTCCACTCGTTTTTTAAACAACTCCAGGATGATGACTCCACCACCTCCCTGGGAAGCCTGTTCCGTGCCCAACCACTCTCTCCGTGAAGAATTTCTTCCTAAAATCTAATCTAAACCTCCCCTGACACAACTTGAGGCCATTTCCTCTCGTTTTATTATTAGTAATTTGGGAGAAGAGACCAACACCAGCCTCGCCACAACCTCCTTTTAGGTAGTTGTAGAGAGCAGTAAGGTCTCCTCTTCTCTAGACTAAACAACCCCAGTTCCCTCAGCCTCTCCTCATCAGGCACACTTTCTAGACCCCTCACCAGCTTCTTTGCCTGTCTCTGGACCCGCTCCAGCATCTCAATGTCCTTCTTGTACTGTGGTGCCCAAAACTGGACACAGTACTCAAGGTGCGGTCTCACGAGTGCTGAGTACAGGGGCACGATCACCTCCCTACTCCTGCTGGTCACACTTTTTCTGATCCAGGCCAGGATGCTGTTGTCCTTCTTGGCCACCTGGGCACACTGCTGGCTCATGTTCATCTGGCTGTTGAGAAAGGGAAACTAATGCATAGTTTTAGGATGAGCAAGAAGAAAAGATAACACCATTGTTATCTTTCAGGGTCGTTATACCATTGCTGGATGAGGCGGAGGAATCAGGCATGGACAGTTCTGATAAAAATGAGGAGGGGGGTTAAAGGTCTGCCAAGCAGCTACAGAGCATGCACAAGGGGCCAGGGTCAAAAGTTTAGTTGTGAAGAATACGTCTTACTTCTTCCTCAAGACCCCTGACGACCACCACCAAAAAATACAGCGCCTGCTCAAAGGGGAGAAGACCTCATATGCATGTGAAGCGGGGATAGATAATGCATATGTATAGGCGTAGTGAGAAACCTATTGAATATTAAATGTTTAACTCTATAAAAGCTGCACAAGACTTCCTGAGGCACTCACGTTTGTGGTGCGGCGATGCCCCATGCGTCAGGTGCTGAATAAACATACCTACTTTACAACTGTCCTAGTTGTGGAGTCTGATTTCCGCAAGTCACTGTCCACCAGCACCCCCAGGTCCCTTTCCACCAGGAAGCTTTCCAACCAGGAAGCTTTCCAACCACTCCTCCCCAAGCCTGTAGCATTGCCTGGGGTTGTTGTGACCAAAGTGCATGACCCAGCGCTTGGCCTTGTTAAACCTTATCCCATTGACCTCAGCCCATCACTCCAGCCTGTCCAAATCCCCCTGCAGAGACTTCCTACCCTCAAGCAAATCAACACTCCCACTTAATTTTGTATCGTCTGAAAATTTACTGAGGGCACAGTCGAAGCCCTCATACAGGTCAACAATAAAGATATTAAATAAGACTCGTCCCAAAACTGAACAAACTAAGGGATACTGCTTGTGACTGGTCGCCAACTGGACTTAACTCCATTTACCACCACTCTCTAGGTCCGGCCATCCAGTCAGATTCTAACAACTTAAGTCCTAACAACGACTTGCCACCCTTAGGCTCAACTCTAGCAGGCCTAGTTTTATCCCCTTCTCCCTTCAGACCTAGTTTAAAGCCCTTTCAATGAGGTATGCATGCAAGTCCACAGTAGACTTTTGCATCAGTATTCATGAGCTAGTACAGTGCATCTGATCAAAATCTCCTGGTGTTTTAGGATAAGGAAGAGTTCTTTAGATACTGACCTTCAGCTTTAAAAGTTGTAAGGGAGTTGAAATGAGAATAACCTATATTTTACCTATCCCCTCACTTTATACAATTTATATCTCTTAATTCTTTCTCCTACTTTTCCTTTAATTTCTTTAGGCTTAGTGCAATAAAATTTGCGCTTTCATGTCCATTGTCTTCTAACTGAATGCACTAAAATGAGGGAATCTCAACTAGTTGCAATGATTCCCCATCTTTATCAAATATAACCCTTCCAAATGTAGTTCATAATTAAAAATAGCCCAAAGAAAACAATTAAATCATACCTGTTGTTGGTTGTCAATCTGTGTTTTTCAAACTGAATTTCTCTGGAGCTAATACTTTTAACTACTGATTACAAAGAAGCACTATTCACTATTTTGGAAAAATTAAAAAAACATATTGGAGAGAAGTGCTACAAAATATACACAGTAAACCTAGATACCTTAGCTTACAGTCTTAAGAGCGCAAGGAAGTTAATTCAGGCTGAAAATGCTGTCCTTATGTCACCTGGTATTTTTTTCCCCAGTGCCTTAAGAACAGATGGCCAGCCTCAATCCAAAATTTCTTTCTTTTCTGAGTTTGATTCAGCCCCACAGTACAATTTGTAAGTCATTTTTCCTGATTAATTTTAAACATTCTGCAATGGAAGAATGAGCTTTGATCTGCTTTCAGGACATTTACATCTTTTGTATGGTTGCTCTTACACAGAATGTAAATTGATGTTATGCAAGATAGACTATGGTAATTATGATTATTGTAATTGGTTACAAAATGTGAAAAGAGGAAAGTGGGAGTGGGAATTAGAAACTAGAGCAAGATGGAGAGTCTCAGCTTCTAATGTTATAGGATACAGAATGTGCACTTGGCTTGCAAAAACCTCCAGATGCTTGTCAATGAAAAGTGAAAAAAGGAAACAGAAAATCTGAGAGATCTTAAAGACAGATGCAAAGGGAGTGAGTTTTGAAGACCAAAAAGATCAAAACCAAGTCATTCTGAAAATTTTGGCTGATGTGTCCAAAGCTCTTGAATAGGTCATGAAGAGACATACGGCCTATAAATAGAAGTAATAAGGTTTTCAGACCCTTTAAGGAAAGCAAATTGTACTCAGGTCTGGATATCTAATCACAATGCAAAGAATAGCTTCTCCTTCCTCAGAACACCTTTCATACAGACAGGTTTCAAGATTAGAGATCATTAAATCCTTCTTTCTTACACCTCCTCATAGAGTAAGTCATAAGCTTTCAAGTAGACTTGTTCTTACCCCAGGCTTTAAACCAGTATGCTTTAAAAGCAGTCTTAATATATTCTAAACTTGAAGCAAACATGTAGTGTTTGTGAATATTTTCTGAATCGGGGAAAAGGAAGCTGTTCTCACCTTTTTATTTAAGAAGCAAATTTGTGCTTTAGATTGGGAGCTTTGTGACCTTACATCCTCTGTGTAACCTCTGGAGAGAAAAAAACTTCACCACTGACTATGCTGGAGCTCAGGGGAGCAAGCTGTCTAGCATAGATGCCAGTCAGGGAGTAAATGAAGGCCTTCCCATTGACAGCATGTTTGTAAATAACCTAATTATTAAAAATTTCATAATTATTATATAAACTGCCAATGGGCATAATTTGCAATGTCTACTTTATCTTTTCCATTTTTACTTGCGCGGATTAACTATAAAAATGGAAATATCAGAAAACCTACAATGGTTATGGTTTGTTTATTTAGATAACTTTGGCTCCTGGGGTTTGATTCTTGGTCAGATGATGGATCTACAGGGAGTCGAAAAGTTGCACGCTCAGCTCAAGTCATAGGTGCCGTGAAAGCAATGCAATGGCAATTCAGAATTAGATTGAATACTGCAATTCATAATGCAAAGCAAATGTAAATCACATTCATTGCCAATCCAAATGTTTTCTCACTTAGCTCGATTTACTCACAGGGAATTTTATTCCTTTTATCAAAACCTGTTACTTAACTAAACTTCCAGTATGAGAAGAGGAAGTGGTAAACTACAATATATAAATAAAAAAATACACACGAAGATTTCTCAGCAAGAAAGTTAAGGATTAGGTTAAAAAAATTTTCTTGTTTTACCTTTCTGGTTCAAAGAACTCTGTTAATTGACACCTGGTATGTAGGATTTGCTTGATCTGCATCTCACTGATAGTGCTTGGGTGGAGTCATTTGCAGGAGAATCCAGAGTGGACTTCAACACGGATCAATGTGATCTAAGGTGAAGCTGTTTATTAAAGCACACACACCGC
>JAAGNO010001427.1:0-15116 GCA_033439905.1 Ceryle rudis | reverse complement strand
AAGTCTGTCTTTTTGTTTTTAAAATCTTAGAACTGTTATTGGACACTAAGCTGCACAAGAAGAATTTGATCCATTTTATTAAAAAAAATATAATTATACATATTGAGAACATAAACCCATGTTTCTTCTTAAGTGGTTTTCATGTGTAACTATATGAAAGGTCAAAAATGACATTAGAGGAAAAGAAAATCTGAAGTCTAGATCTAGTAAAAAGAAATAAAACTAAGGTGATTGATAACTAATAAGCTATTTCAAATGGGAATTAGCTCATAATGTTTCCTCTGTGATTAATTTCATGGTTCTTGTGTGTTTGGTATTGTTTTTAACATTTTACCTAATCCAGTAATACCGAAGTTTCGTGCAGTTCCAATAACTGAAGGATTAAATAGGAGACCTTGCTACAAATTTTAGATAAGGAGACAGTGATATTGATATGACTTATTTAACAGTTAGCAACTTGGGATTGACCTCCTACTGTCAGAAGAAAGGTAGATAATTTACAAAATTATATAGTATGTGCCTGCAGTGGGTTTACCTGAGCATGTTACTAACTGCTTGTCTAACTGCTTGAAGGCAAATCTACCATAAACCTGTGCACATAGTGGTAGACTAAACAAGGTATACTGGATCCTAATATCTCACCTGTGTTTGGAATTTTCAACCATGCCTCATGTACCAATATAGGAGGTAATGTAATACCATTAGGGCTGCTTCAAGGTTTGCGGAAATTAGTGGAAGAACTCCAACAGCTTCATGAGTTTTGATTTCAAGAGTCTGGATTCAAAGAGCAGATTGGACTGAATAGTTGAAATTATAAATCATCAAATATGATATTTAATCATTGTATGATTATTTAATTCTCAGTCTTATAATAATTACATGTATACTATGGTGACCAAGGCTAACCTGTGGCCATTCATCCAGTGATGTTTTTCACTATACAATTCAAGAGCACCTACACCTTATGCCAAAACATCCAGTTAATCCGGGAGTGCATTACTATACCGTAAAATATGAAAACCTAAACCTGTATAAAAATGCATTTGAGTACAGCAGGCAATGCTTGTGTTTGGTCTCAGTCATCTGAGTGACACAAAGCTCCATTTGAAATACAGTGTAACTAACCACCCCCCCCAAGGTTAATGCATACACTCACGCCTCACCAGATTTCTACGTGACTGCCTCTACATACTAAATGATAGGTCCTTTGCATTTTCCAGGCATTACAATCAATCACTTCCAGCTCTGCATCTGGCCTCTGTTTTGCAAGCCTGGTCATTCTTGACTATTAGCTGTAACTGTGTCTCTATTAATCACACTGGCTATCAACTTTGTAGGTCAAAATCACACTGATAACTATGGCAACAAATTATGATTATAGAAAAGCCCCTCTCAGAAAGGTTGCAAGCTAAACTTTAATTATCTTTATATTCATTTGTGACCATTTAATTGTTTGGGGACTGATTATTATTATTCTTCTACCCAATCTCTTTCTTCAACTCAGACACACTTCAACCTTTATGGTTTTTTTCCACCTTCCAGCATGCAAAAAAATCCCTAATTTCTTTATTACATGGTTTGCTTGCTTTTGGGTTTTTTGCTGATCCATGCTAGTTGCCTTTAGTGGAGAGGAAGGATTACTGTTTTTAAAAGATCCCACTGAAAGTACAGCAGCTGTTTCCCAAGCTGTGGTCAAATCCCTTTTTTATCATTTGTTCAAAGTTCCTGGTTGTGCCATGTTCAGAAAAACCATGAGTGTTTATCTCTAATGATTTTGATCTGGCATTACTATCTGCATGGATAAAAAATTCTTGACCATGAACAGAATATTTAGAAAATGAATTTGAAAGGGACACATTCTAAAGTTCAGATTTTATTTGTGAGAATATTTTAGGCTACCATAGATATATTCTGAATTCTAATCATAGCTGAATTCAGCCTTTCACAAGTAAGTCACAGTTAAGTGAATTGCTCTACTTAAGAAAACCAGGAAAGAATACAGCTGAATTTTACTGCCTAACACATTAATAAAAATCATACTGAATATATGGAATATTTGTGGAGATGGAGAAGGATGGGACAAAATCATTCTGTTTTTATTTAACTAAACTTTGTTTAACACAAGTGCTCCCAGAGTTTTGATCAGCAGTAGATAGAAGGCCAGCAACCAGAAATTCCTGTGTGCCAGTCCTGATTCTAACTTTTGGCATGTAAATTGCCTGTGATTGAATTAATGACCACTAATTCGAAAGAGTTGTTTCCTCACTTCCCTGGGGTAAATTAGTTAAGAATTAGGAAGAATGTTTAGTCTGTACTTTATGTGAGGAGTGTGTCGACTATGAAAATGTTCTGTAGGTGTTGGGATTACTTAACATGAAAGGAATCACAAGCAAATTTGAATAAATCAGACTCTATATGTAAGCAAACCTTTGGTGTCTAAAAAATGTAAAACCTTGAAAATATATATATAAAAAAATTTCTGTGCTTTTGCTATTGCAAGATCTATAGATGGAGTACTGAGAGAAAAAAAATGGTGATATCATAAGTCAAGAAAAAGTTAGGAAATATATGAATATGTATGAAAGAGACTGCATTTATTAGATGCCATCACAAATCAGCAAGTTATTGGAGAGATTATAGAATTACAGATATTTTTATTTCAGAAGTTTTTTTTTAATACTTATGTGATATAAAATTTGCTCAGCTGTGGGGTCATGACCAAAATCACCTTAAAGTCAGGCAATTGTAGGTTTTGGGGGTTTTCCTTTTCTACTAGGTGTGATTTTTGCATTTCTTAGCTGAAAACGGTCTCCTGAAACTAGTTTCCAGTTAATTTCACTCTCCATTTCTCCTGCACTATTCATATTGATATGGTTTCTGGTTGGCAAATACTGCAATGAAGTATCAATTTTTAAGCTATTATTGTGGAATATTCACTGAAAGCACATTTTGAATTAATGAGAACTAACATTTAATTTTAAATTGTTATTCCGGAAGTTATGTTATAATATTCAATCAATGAAAATAAAACCAGGCATTAAAATCCTGTGAAGTACCAGGAAATCACGAGCTTACCCTTAAAATAATGAATTTTTTGAAATACATAAATATTTAAATATTGGTTACCTACATTTGCTTTGCACCTTCTAGAAAAAGTCTTTGAGCCCTACATTTTTATACTGCTTCAGAGTCATATGGACTATAAATACACATTTAAAACTAAGTTGTAGTCTAAAATAACAACTTGATTCCATACGATTACATTTAAAAAATGGCAAATAGTGGTCTTATCACATGTCTCTGTGTATGGTTTTAAAGGGTTTCTGAGTTTCTCACAAACAAAACAGATAAAGAATTATTCTGTAACTTATTTGTTATAATTTATTTGTATATATATTTATAAGCAGACTAAAAAGTTCTCAGGCCTGTTCTTTCTGCTACACTAAGTATAAGAAAATGCCTCAATTCTCTCATGACTTATGAATTACTGGACACTTTCTCCCTATAGCAGCATTAATACATCTCAATTTGTGTCACTACCTACCATCCATGTAACCATGTCTGTAGCTTTTTTTTTTACAATACAGGGCTTATTCCCCACTGTAAAGTAAAGCCTCCTAACTCAGCCGTAATAAGAAACATAGAAAATTACAAAATATCCTCAATTCACTCTTTTAGATAAAACCTTGTATTATTTCTCTTTCAGTGCAGTATTTTCTTTATAGTCATATTTCAACCAATGCTATCCAAATCTTTCCTTGAAAAAAATTGAAATGGTGACAGAAAGAAAAGGAGCTGTTGAGATAGAAGGACAAAAAGGAAAGTTTTCTAAAGCAAGTAAAAGCAAAGCTAGAAAATTTAGAGCCTTGCCTCTTTATTTTCTTGCACCTCATTAAATCTTTGAGGTACCCAAATCCTATACCCACCTCTTTCTAAATGAAAGAGATGTACTTCCAGCTAACTTGGCAGATAGGTTTCAGATGCTAAACGTTTCTGATGCAAAAAGTTTGGCAAGACATTTTAATCTTAAATCTAATAAATAACACATGTTTGAGTCTGACCATAGTTTCATTAATCAGAACCATCATGGTAAGTTTGGTGACATGGACTCCAGACTACCTTCCCAGGACAAATCGGTATGAGAGGATGATATCCAGGGCAAAAAGAAAAACTTCTATAGGTACATCGGTGATAAAAAGGAAAATTAGGGAAAATGTAAACCGTTTCTGGAAGGAAATGGGAGACATGGTTACCTGGGATATAGAAAAGACTGACGTATTGAGCAACGTTTTTTCCTCAGCCTTCACTGGCAAGTGCTCCAGCCACACTGCCCAAGTTGCCAGACTGAGAGAATGAAAAACTGCCCATTGTAGGGGAAAATGAGGTTTGAGACCATTTGAGGAACCTGAAGGTGCACAAATCCATGGCAGCTGATGAGTTGCATCTGCAGGTCCTGAGGGAACTGTCAGATGAAGTTGCTAAGCCACTATCCACCATTTTTGAAAAGTTGTGGTAGTCTGATGAAGTTCCCACATTGCATTTTTAAAAATGGAAAAAAGGAGCAACCAGGGAACTACAGGCCAGTCAGTCTCACTTCTGTGCCTGGCAAGATCATGGAGCAGATCCTCCTGGAAGTTATGCTATGATACATGGAAAATAAGGAGGTGGTAGGTGACAGTCAGCATGGCTTCTTCACTAAGGACATATCACACCTGAAAAATTTGGTGACCTTCTAGGTCGCAGTTACAGCATTGGTGGGTAAGGAAAGAGTGACTGGTGTCATCTACCTGGACTTGTGCAAAGCATTTAACACTGTCCTGCACAACAGTCTTGTCTCTAAATTAGAGAGATATGGATTTGACAGTTGGACCACTTGATGAATAAGGAACTGGCTGGATCGTGACACTCAAAGAGATATAGTCAATGGCTCAACGTCCAAGTAGAGAGCAGTGATGAGTGACGTTTCTCAGGGATTGGTAGGTACTGTGACTGGTGCTGTTTAGCATCTTTGTCAGCGACATGGGCAGTGGGATCAAGTGCACCCTCAGCAGGTTTGCCAGTGACACCAAGTTGTGTGGTGTCATTGACTTGACAAAGGTTAAGGGATGACATCCAGAGGGACCTTGACAAGCTTGAGAGATGGCCTCCTGCGAACCTCATGAAGTTTAACAAGGCCAAATGCAAGGTCCTGCTCATGGATCAGGGCAATCCCAAGCACAAATACAGGCTGGGATGAGAATGGATTGAGAGGTGTCCTGTGGAGAAGGACCTGGGGGCATTGGTTGCTGAGAAGCTCAACATGACATAATAAATGCTCACAGACCAGAAGGCCAACCATATCCTCAGCTGCATCAAAAGAAGCATGACCAGCATGTCAAGGGAGGTGATTCTCTGCCTCTGCTCTGCTCTAGTAAGACCCCATCTGGACTACTGAGTTCAACTCTGAGGCCCCCACCACAAGAAGGATGTGGACCTGTAGGAGCAGGTCCAGTGGAGTGGCACAAAGATGAAGAGGGCTGGAACACCTCTCCTACAAAGAAAGGCTGAGGGAGTTGGGGTTGTTCAGCCTGGGAAGACTCCGAGGAGAACTTATAGTGACCTTCTAGTATCTAAAGGGGGCCTAGAAAAAAGCTGGAGATGCACTTTTTACAAAGGCATGTAGTGATAGGACAAGGGGTAACAGTGTAAAACTGAAAGAGGGTAGATTTAGATTAGATGTAAGAAAGATTTTTTTTTTTTTTTTTGTGAGACACTGGAGCAGGTGTCCCAGAGAAGTTGTGGCTGATCCATCATTGATAACATTCAGTGTTAGGATAGATGGGGCTTTGAGCAACCTGTTCTAGTGGAAGGTATCCCTGCCCATGGCATAGGGGTTAAAACTCAATGATCTTTAAGGTCCCTTCCAACTGAAACTGTTCTATGATTCTAAGATTCAGGGTTTTTTTATTCCTGTTCATCACTTCACATTGATTTCCAGTGGATATTCCTTTACCATTTTACCAGTCTCTTAGACTCTTTAGTGTTTTCAATCTGCCATTGTTCTTATTGCCCTGAATAGCTTACTAATACTGGGAGGCTTCTTCATCACATGACTTTTTAAATTTTATTTTTTTTTTAATTATTTTGTTAGTCAGCACAGCTCATAGCAGGGATCCCTGAGGAACCCTACCAGTGTCCTATTATGAAAGTTCAGCATTTAGTCCTTCCTTTAGATGTCAGTAAAATAGCAATATTATTTTAATAGCACTAATTATACTCCATAACCTAGAGCTTTATACTCCATAACCTAGAGCTTGGACAACCAGGTCTGATTCAGATTGCCTGTTTAGGGCACTTCACTGAATTCTTCTAACTCTTCCTATCTGACCCCACATGCTTCCAGCATCAGTCACATGGCCTTTCCTTCTTTAATTAGGTTCATTTGTAGCTTTATTTCCTTGGCACAATACTGACAGGAAAGTACATGCTATTCCATAGCCAGCAAAAGTCTGCAAAATATATTTTGAAATATACTGTCATAGAATCATAGAATTATAGAATGTTTTAGGCTAGAAGTGACCCTTAGAGGTCATTTGGTCCAACCTCCCTACATAAGTAGGGACATCTCTACCTAGGGCAGGTTGCTCAGAACCCCATAAAGCCTGTCACGTAAACTGTCAGGCAACATCTGAAAACATAAATGAAACAATATTAGCTTTTGTGGCAAGCTCTCTGGCAGTGGTGAGAATAAGTGAATTCCAGGCTGTTGCTGCTGTAAATAAAGTAAGCAGCATGTAAATACCACAAAATTATACTATATCTTTCAGCATTTTGTTGATGAATCTTGTTCTTTCTCCTTGTAGTTGCCCTGTCTTTATTAAGCAAGACATAATTGTATTTCTGTCTTCCTGATGATCTTTATTTTTAACTTTGAAAGAAATAAGCAGAAGAAAAATATTTTGTTATCCTTCTAGAAGGCAATTTTCTGTTGCTACGGGCAACACAGCTCTGTTTACCTAATGGGTTGTTTTGCTACAAAGGGGAAAAATATCCCCTGGGGATCAGATTGTGCCCTGTACTGTCACATGTCTTATATTAATAGAAGCAGAGAAGCTTCCAGAGAGTTACGAACTTCAGTTACCAGAAAGGGTTAATTTGTTCTACATTCTCTTCCCATCTTCTGCTTCCTCAAAATCAGCGCATACATGTTACTTTTCATACTACAACAGGTTTTATCACATTGCTGAGTTGTCACAGAAGGTTTTACTGACCGGTGTATTTTCCTGTTATACTGTTTCTCTAAGAAGAATCCTAATCATAACAGAGAACGACACAATATTAATTCATTTGCATTATAATAATGGGAACGAGAACAGAAAAGCACATTGTCTTCCTATTGTCTTGGCAATGTGATGGGTAGCAGGAGGCCAAAAATAGCTTGAAATGTCCCATGAACATCTGATGAGCAGAATGAACAAGAAATCATGCCTTATACTTCCTACTGCTCTTGAAAGCCAACAACAGCAGCGTTGTGAAGAGGTGACATACTGACCATTTGCTCTTAGACTATGGTTATGTGACTTGAGTGCAATTTATAGCAACTTAGCAACTTACCTCTTCACAACCATGCTGCCTTTTTGGCCTTTTATACATGTTTTTACCCCTCTCTTTATGAAGCGGGATGTGTTTAGTATTTCTGTCTGCTGCATAAATAAACCTGTTTTGCCCCACAACTAGAAGGAATTAGGAGCAAGCAATGAGTGAGCTGTGGTGTTTCAGCTGATAAGGGGCAACAGATTCAACCATTAAGATTTTGTTTGCTTGGCTTCCAACAAATTCACAGCTAGTATCAACTACTGTATTTGCTTTATTGCACTTGTATTTGTATCTTTTACAATCACTGAAACAGCCAGAAAGGTGTATCTACCAAGGGTCTTGCTGCCATTTTAGTTACCCAATAGGTAAATCTAGATCTTCATAGAAACTTGGTTTTGTAGCTATAGCCTATAGACTGTTCCAGAAGTTTGCCATCTCTGAAGCCTTAGTTAAGCATGTGTGTGGAGAGGTATAGAACAAGAAGCAGCTCTTGCCTGGCACATCTTGGGGCTCTTTCAAATCAGAAGACTATAGCTTATCACACATTGCCTCATATTGTAATTCAGAACCATGAAAGTCTGGTGCCTTATTGGATCTATAGTCTGTGTAACAAAATAAAATATGTTGTAACATTCTATAGGTTGCTTTATAATTTTAATTTTAAATTTTGCTCTTCTTGTGTAGAAATAAATGTATTTGTGGTGTTGCTGTGCTTTCAATACATTTTCTGGAATGACTCATTTTTTTACCACCATCACTTTCTTGCTCAGGATTCCCTGATGTCTTGTTTTCTGAAGACTATTAAAACTATCATCTGTTTATTTGTCACAGTAGTCACGTGATAGAACTCTCATTGTTTTTGTTGTATTTATAATTGTTAATACTTCTATATACACAGTTAATGATTAACTGTCTAGTATAGAAAACAGAATGGAGGGAATCAATATTAAATCAGAGTGAAATAACCTGACTAGCTCACAAAACCTGCAAAGGAAAGCAAAAAAAACTCAGATGACATAATGATGAATGCAGTGCCATAGCAAAGAATAGAAGAAATGGCTTACAGCTCTCTCCCCTTACTGTCCTATTTGCAATATTAAAATGCTCTGGCATTGCCTCTTGAAACTAGAGCATGCTGCTGCTACGAAGAATGGTGTTCTCAGTGCTAGACTGAAATAGATAGTAGTGGTTCCTTAGCTGGAAACCACGAAGCTCCTCTAACCTCTTAAAAGGAATGGCAGTTTCTGCCCTGTGTGTGTCTTCAAAGCAGACCAGCTCCCAAAATATATCCAAGCAGTTCTGATTCTGTTCAAATGATACTTGACCTCACAAGGTGCAACTCAAGAAACTGGAAGCATGTATAATCCAGGTCTGAGCAAACCAAATTTCTCCTCTTTGTCTTACTCCTTTTTCCTAAAATCAAGGACCACAAGGAGTACAACCTCCAGCAGACTATGAGAATGCTGCACCATCTTGTTATTTTCTCAATACTGGAAGAATTCACAAACAACTATATATTTTCAGATTTATGTAGGAACAAAGTAGGCTGGAACATGTCATTGATTAAAAGTTGTGTCCTTTTCTATAACCATAAATACAGCAATTCACACACACATCTCATTGTTCCAATGACTCAGACACAAAAATATTCTGTCACAGTATCATAGAATCATAGAATCATAGAAATGTCTGGGTTGGAAGGGACCTCTAAAGGTCATCTAGTCCAACCCTCCTGCTGAGAGCAGGGACATCCTCAACTAGAGCAGGTTGCTCAGAGCCTTGTCAAGCCTCAATATAATTAAAAGCCTCAATATAATTAAAACAATTTAAAAATATTTAACAAGCTGAACTGTAAGTAGTATGTGCTTGAGAGTACATGAAAAGAGGCTGTTTTTAAAAAAGTTTATCAGACTTTCACGGCAGAAAAAAGCAGCCACAGAAAGATAAAAGTTTTCAACAGAATTGATATGCATAACCAAGCTTTCCCATAGGGTTATCATACCAAACAAAATGTTTCATCACATCTTCCAAGTTACCTTTTAACAACTTAGTCTTTTTGTGGCTTTTAATAAAGTAAGAAAGATCATAATTTTTTAGACTTTCAAGGGTAAGTAGGCACTACTGCTGCAGTAGATACTGCTGCTTAAAATACAGTGCAGTAAACACAGATGTTCCAATAATACAACTGGTTTCCCGTCACAGAAAACTGCACTCATTGATTTTCACCAAGACTGGAATGACAACCAAGGCCTCTTCTGAAAGGAAACAGTATTGTTAAATTGCTTAGACCTTTTAAAACATAGACACAAGAGTATTTTTTTTTTTTCTGCTAGACTTAAGAGTATGTATGGGTGTATACAGTGGTATAAACAGAAGATGGTCCATAAATATTTCAACAATACTAGACTATACAAGGCATTTTGAGCATCTGTTTTGATTTAATCCCTGTTTGTGTCATGATACCAGCAGCACAGTACTATTGCTTCAACCAAATACATCCCGTAAAGTTTTCAGATGCCACATACCAAGAAAAAGTAGTCATGCGTATCAAATACTAACCATCAGGAATTATGTGCTCATTTATGTTTGATTTGTTTGTTTCCAAAAGATGCATTTTATTACCTCTTACCATCTTAGAAATACCAAAATGACTTAGCAGCCTAAATCTGATCACTTCCAGTGAGTCTCTGAAGTGTGCTTAGTCAGGACACTGCTACCCACTTCCAAGCGCAGCAGGTACAGAACCAGGTGCTCCAAGGGCTTGCTGCCAATATAGAGAGTTGCTGGATTTTCCTCAACTCTAACTCTCAGCCCTACTAACTCCATACATGTTATATGGATGTAGGAACTTTTTATTGGTCATCACTGCAGAGCATGAATTTTCAGGATGTCACATGTTTATTCTAAAGGTTTTGCACAGAAGGAAGTCAAAGCTATTTTACTTCATGCATTAAATATGAGACTTGTGATTCTCGCTTCACAAAAATCCCAGATAGTCACTGAAGTTTTGAGAATTCAGCTGTGTAACGTCTGTTCCTTATGCTCCTATGTGCACTTCTTACACATTTAGCGCTGAAGATGACTCACTGCCTGAACACAGCTGGAGTGAGAAAAACGGTTACAGCAAGGGAACAAAAATTAGTTTTTCAGGCGGCCCAGCTTCAGGGCTGTTCTGTGCTCACACGGTATGCACAGCTACTTAGCAGGGCTTTTAGCATGGCATGGGGCGGTGCCAGGGGTAACAGATCATGACACACTGTCACATTAAAGCCAGTGACCTATACAGCAAAATCTATACCAGTGATCTGAGTGCAGTGGCCATCTCTACACCCTCTCACCCACCATAAGTTTGAGCGCTGGTGTTGGAGGCCAGCTGTGATATGGTGCAGCAATAGAACCTTACTGATTTGTTTAAGAAAGTGGTCCTTTTGCCCTTTGCTTGGGAGCTTCATTTAAGTTCAGACCTTTCTCTGGTCGTTGCCTGAGTTACACTGCAAGCATGCCTTAGATTTGCTGAACTTGATCCTGGTCTGCAGGCTTGACTTTTGAGCCAGATCTTGGACCTTACTCATTGCTGTGGACTTGTCTGATTATCTGGACTATGGGATGAGCTCAGCTGCCATCCCCAGCCTGCGCAGTGGGACTGGCCTTGTTCGGTTAGGCCACTGCCCTGCTGGCAAAGGTAGCATGTCCCCCCAGCCCTTGCTGTTTCCTGACTGTCTCTCCCCTTCCACATGCTGTTCAAAGCTAAAAAAAGAAAAAAAAGAAAAAAAAAAAAAAAGGAATATGTTTTAAAATAATTTGAACGATATGTATTGGAGATAACAAGAACCCAAAATTAGGACTGACGTCCCACTGGACTATACTGTTTGTTCAAGGTAGAGAATAGCTGCACAAAAAGGAATATTTTAAATCCTCTTTGGTTTCTATTTATCTTTTGCTGTCCTATGCTGTCTTATTAGTTAATGCTCAGAGGTCATGGAGTATGTTTGAGATAAAGTGACACCTGAAAAATGTCCCCAAATTATCAGGAATAGCTAAAGAAATGCTATATTTATATTTAAGATTTTCATTAAGCTTTTTTTTTTGGAAAAAGTGACTTTGACTTTTTCCTCTGTATCTTGAAAGTATTAATGACATATCAGAAGTCTTGCTGTGAAGTGATAAAATGAAGTTATTGGTTTAAACACTTTGAAGCATTTCCAGAATCAACAGTGACTTAGAAGGTGAAAGCTGAATTTCTGTTCCAAATCTGATCCAGCAAAATATTACTTGTCCCCCCACAACAATCAAAAGGAAGATTATGATGAGCAGCATAGTAGAATGTAGACATATTGAGATATGAATTCTTTCTCATTAAGAAGCAGTCATATATATTTTGTGTATTCATTTGTGCTACTCTTTAATGTAAAAGTTAGCTTCTGTGTGTGTAAAAGTTAGCTTTTGTGTGTAGAAGTTAGCACTTGTATAACTGATTTTCTAAAAACTATTTAATACACCATGAACCTCATCTGAGAATGAGAATATTTTTGACAAGATCAAAGAGAGGACTTGTTCTCTACACTGAGTATAGAAAAAAACTATGTAAACTAAATCTTTGACTGTCAGATGGTTATGAATAGTTCTAGGTGCATCTAGATCCTCCACAGATACTTCGAATTATTCTCACAGCTTATATGTTAAGAGTCATATTCTATTGTTGTTGTTATTTTTATTATTATTTTTTTCGCAAGTAGTCAAATACAGCTCACAGTGAAAAAAACTCAAGTCACATCAATCTGAAAAATCAATGGTTTAAAATCTATTTTGAAAGGCATCTCTAGCAGACAGAGACAGTGACAGTTCATGTGTTGTACATAAGAAATAAAAAATGTTAATAAAAATTTAGTAAAGTCTGACAATTCAACATTCCAAAGTTAAGAAACATTAGAATTACTTTGTAGCTTTAATTTGATCCTTTAATGTATATACAAGCTTTATAACCTGTAAAAAAAAGGAAATCATAGCTCTTCCGATAGGATTCCTGCCTTATTCGGGGCACCAAATGAACAATAAAAAGTTATTAAATATTTTGCTTTATGCTTGTACCGGTTGTTCCTTATGGCTTAAATTGTATACTATTTTAACACAGCTCCAAACAGAGAATTTTTCATTTCTTTGACTTTCTGGCTTCTGAGTGCATAATAACTATGAAATTATTAAGTTCATTATGCATCTCAAGGCACAAAAGAGCCAAAGTACTATTATATTTTCTTTAATCTTTTTTCTTTTCTTTTTTTTTTTCCTTTAGGTAGGTTACATAGACATGTGAGGAACAGACTATACCAGACTGGAACAGACTATATACATTTTAGTTCATGTATCTGCATGTTTGCTGTGGCAACATCTGTGTATGATAGGGGCACACGCCAGTCCTATGCAAAGCCTTTCAAATATAAATAGGTACAGGTCCTAGGTGGGAACTGTGGATGTTCAGAGTATCAGAACTGCACGTCATGCATTACATTGTGGTAGCTAAGTCCTAATGTCTTTGTAAAGAAATGTAAATCCTACAAGGGCACTGTCACAGCTTTCAGTGGGATGGCCAGGCTCAGTAAATGTCACGTGCAGAGGGTTAAAGCAAAGGAAGGCAGAGACCAACTGAACAGAAATGCAGTTTAAGGAGAAAATGAGAAATGGAGAATGCCTATGACCTGCACCCAAAGATAGATGCATTGTTACGTTGGTCAAGAAGTCACCATCTATTCCATTTTTGTGATTATAAGAAAATGCCCCCAACACTGGGGAGGTGACGAGTTGTCAATGAGGCTTTGTTCAAGTGTCAGATAAGGCATTTGTACATCATGGGAAAACTTCCCCATTTTACTAACTACCTTGGATATCAGGCTGCTCTTATTCTCTGTCACTCACCTGAGGAAATTACTAACTGGTATTAAAATGAACCAAAATGCTCATTAGTATAATAAGGAATGCCAGTCTAGCTTCTTAACGTCTTATTTTTTCTTTTTTACATTTTACTTTTAGCTTGACCTGGATGGAGAAGCTTCAAAGAATTGTTTTGCAAAAAAAATCCCAGCCCAGTAAGCTCAACCAGGCACAGAAATAAGTTTATTACGATGATCAGTGGTTCGGTGATTTCCAATTCAAGGATTAAGTATGGCTCCCTGCAGCTTGTATGGAGGGAACAGAGTCTATCTGACAAGGACTTTGGTGTTTCAGGAACTCAGGCTAAGGTGGATTCCTTTCTAATTGCTGTGAGAAATGGCAATGAATATTTATGCTTTGTCACAGCGTGACTGGTGTTTGAAAAGGAATTGATGTTAATTATTTGACCCAAAGATCTGCTAGGACACGAGCCCTGAACACAGTATTATATACCAAAAATATGTACCTTTATGCCTTAGGCAGTCTATGCTTTCTTTCAACTCCTTTTTTTTTTTTTTTTCTCTCTGAAATGGTTGGGGTTTACTTTTTGTCTTCCCACAAGAGTACCTGCATGTGGATATTTTAATTTGGACCACTTGCAGGCCTAAAGTTCAGATACTCACCCCTATTAATAGCAAATTTAAAGAGGCAAAGAAGAAAGAAGCATGGTAGAGGTAGCATCTTTCTATGATCCACAGGCCTTTTGAGGGATGATCAGAGGGAGGCCAGATGATCCCCAGAATGTGAATGGTACTGTTTCTTATCCACAAATGGGGGACTTCCCCATGGAGTGGAAGAGTTTATCATTCATTTAGGGGAACTATGGTTTTCATATCTAATCACATTCTTGTATGCATTTATAACTTCCAATGCACAGTATGTTCATTTAAACAAATCAACAACAAAGTATTCAGCTGCCATTTATCAAAGTCATGGCTTTTATATAAAAAAACTACCCTCAGCATGGAAGATAGATCCTAATGTATGTTTTTCACATTCAGATTAATTTAAGCTACTGAAAGTTCTGTTCATTGGTTTGCTTTTTTTAATGGCCGAATAGTACATATTCTGGAATTATTCATAAAAATTACTGCCTTTCTTCAGATACATTGTGGACATTTATTAGGATCCTTATCTACAAATATGTATATATTAATATATTTTATATAACCAGTTATAAAATTATATCTATATATTATTTATACATTTATACCTATACAAATATGTCTCTGTGTACATATTTTTCCCTGAATAATCTTGTTCAAACGGTTACTCATAATGTTTGTGGTATGTATTTATTTTCCTTTAAGCTCTGTGATATTCCTTAGGCCAAATAGAATGTGAAAAAGTTATATGGCATCATTTTATGACAGCTCTTCTTCACCTCACTTCTGAAAAATTGTTAAGGTGATGATTATACCGTGAGAAGTCCCTCCTCTATCTCCTTCATAGTTTTGGCAGCTCCAGTGCTAATAATGCAAGAGCAGATTCTTTCACATTGTTTTGAATTAATTTTAAATCCTCCAATTTAGGTTAAAATGTCTTATAAATTTATATTATTTATGATAAATATGTATTACTCAAAACTGGGTATTTTAATCTGTCAGAATTTTGTT